>PITA01002773.1:0-41776 GCA_004023965.1 Spilogale gracilis | reverse complement strand
GATCTGAGCCGAAAGCAGTCGCTTAACCAGCTGAGCCACCCAGGTGCCCCTAATCTATTCTTTTTTTTTTTTTTTTTTTAAAGATTTTATTTATTTATTTGACAGACAGGCAGATCACAGGCAGGCAGAGAGAGGAGGAAGCAGGCTCCCTGCTGAGCAGAGAGCCCAATGCAGGCCTCTATCCCAGGACCCTGAGATCTTGACCTGAGCTGAAGGCAGAGGCTTTAACCCACTGAGCCAACCAGGCGCCCCCTTTGGGATTTTTTATTTGGAGTTGATTCCCAAGGAGGTCCATGACTGAATGATTCAGTGATCACTGCACACCTAATTCATACCAGGCTTCCATTTTCTCTGATGTAACCTTGTTGTCAGTGGCTGAAGATTTCTTTCTTTCTGAATGCTGCATTCTCTCATTTTTTTTTTTAAAGATTTTATTTATTTATTTGACAGAGAGATCACAAGTAAGCAGACAGGCAGGCAGAGAGAGAGGAGGAAGCAGGCTCCCTTCTGAGCAGAGAGGGATCTCAGGACCCTGAGATCATGACCTGAGCCAAAGGCAGAGGCTTAACCCACTGAGCCAACCAGGTGCCCGCATCCTGACTTTAGAACAGGAACATGTGGGGGGAAAAATGTGTGTTTTATTATCTTTAGAATATTTTTACTTTACGCTTTAAAAGATTTATTTATTTTAGAAAGAGAGAGTATGCAGGTGGGAAGGGGCAGAGGGAGAGAGTCTTAAGCAGACTCCAAGGTGAGTACAGAGCCTGAGGTGAGGCTCAGTCCCCCGACCCTGAAAACATGACTTGAGCTGAAACCAAGAGTAGGCCACTTAACCTACTGAGCCACCCAGGTGCCCTCAAAGATTTTATTTTTGGGGCACCTGGGTGGCTCAGTTGGTTAAGCGACTGCCTTTGGCTCAGGTCATGATCCTGGAGACCTGGGATCAAGTCCCACATCGGGCTCCCTGCTGGGTGGGAAGCCTGCTTCTCTCTCTCTCACTCCCCCTGCTTGTGTTCCCTCTCTTGCTGTGTTTCTCTCTGTCAAATAAATAAAATCTTTAAAAAAGAAAAAAAGAAAAAAGATTTTATTTTTAAATAACCTCTATACCCAACATGGGGCTCAAACTCGAAATCCTGAGATCAGGAGTTATGCGGTCTACCACCAACTGAAACAGCAAGGTGCTGCCCCAATAGGTGTGTTAATAGAATTGAGAAAACATGGCATTCCAGTCTAGCCGACAACAGAACCGTGAAGGAATGTTAGGGATAAAAAGTGAGGGAACAATAGGGGCGCCTGGGTGGCTCAGTTGGTTGGGTATATGACTCTTGGATCATGACCTGAGCCAAAGACAGATGCTTAACCAACTGAGCCACCCAGGCACCCCGATATATAAGTCTTTGGAAAAAGACCCCCCAAAAAACCAAAGGGAGCGAGAAATAGCATCATGGCATGCCTGGAGGAGATAGGTTATTTCAGCCTTTGCCCTGCCACCGGGCTGGGAACTTACTTTGGGCATCGGATTACCACTTGGCTGGGCTGCCCCTAACCTCTCCCTGGTCCACCTTACAGATGTCAAAGCAGTTGGACATGTTCAAGAGCAACTTGGAGGAATTTGCCAGCAAGCACAAGCAGGAGATCCGGAAAAATCCCGAATTCCGGGTGCAGTTCCAGGACATGTGTGCCACCATCGGAGTAGACCCACTGGCCTGTAAGGAGCGATCTGTGGGGCTGCAGTGTCCTCCTGGGACTCTGGAGGGGCACAAGCTCATCTGGCTCTCAGCACCGTGGCTAGGGCATCTTCCTCAAGACCCTTCTAGAAGGGCCTACAGGGAGAGCCAGAGGCTGTGGTCTCTAGGGAGTACCTGGCAGGACGGCCGAGTGTGCAGTGTGAGGGCAAAGCCGGAGACTCCAGCTGCGGGCTCATAGCAGGGGTACGGGCCTTCCCGCGAGTGACCTACAGTGGAGTTCCTGAATGGCTGTTTTTTCCCCATTATTAAAAATATAACTTAGTTTTAATGAAAGTAGCATGTTATCATGGAGTCAGTTAATAAAGAAGAAAAAAGAGAAAGTATAAGTCTCTGCACCTTGTTCCATAGTTGCAGAGATAAATATTAACAGTCTAAGATAGCTTTCTTGGACACCTTCCTCCTATTTATAAACTTTTTCTTGTAACATACAGGATTATGCTGTCATTACTACTCTGTAAGCTGCATTCCCCCCCAATACACTGTTCTCTCCAGGGGATTTCTGAATGCCAGGTCTGCATATTGTTTCTCTCAGCCTTGTCTAGACTCTGTGCCCCATTATATTCACTGTATAATTTAGGAAAAGAGGCCTTATTTTTATAGCATGCTGAGCCAGAATTAGCCAAGCAGAAATGCCTTTTGGGTTGCCCACCCTTTCCAACTGTCCGAGCCTGGTTTTTAGGAGGACTTTCCAAGAGTTCGACTGTCTCGAGGATCCCGAGTAGTAAGTGGAGCCCCAGGACTTAGGCGAGGCGGGGAAGGCTTCCCACGGGGTAGATGTTTTAATCTAGCTTTGGAAAGAAAAGAAAGGATAGAAACTAACCTATAACCTGGCTTTTGTTTTTCTGTCTTTCAGCTGGAAAAGGATTTTGGTCTGAGATGCTCGGCGTGGGGGATTTCTATTATGAGCTGGGTGTCCAGATTATTGAAGTGTGCCTGGCCTTGAAGCACCGGAATGGAGGTGAGGCTGGCCAGGTCCTGCACGCTGGCCTTTGGACTTCTCAAAGGGAGAAGACCTTGAAAATTGATTTCTTCGGTCCTGCGGTCTGCGGGCCAGTAAGATCCTGAGAAGCTGTTAGGTCTTTTATTTATTTATTTATTTATTTATTTATTTATTTATTTATTTATTTGACACAGAGAGAGATCACAAGTAGGCAGAGAGGCAGGCAGAGAGAGAGAGAGGAGGAAGCAGGCTCCCTGCTGAGCAGAGAGCCCGATGTGGGCCTAGATCCCAGGACCCTGAGATCCCTGAGCTGAAAGCAGAGGCATTAACCCACTGAGCCACCCAGGCGCCCGAAGCTGTTAGGTCTTCAGAAGCATCTTAGTGGCTTCATGTGGTTAAAAAATGGAACTACCTGAATGATGATCTCTATTCCCTAGAGAGCTTCGCTGAGCAGGCCCCTGGTGATTACAGAAAATAATAGGGAGGTAGGAAATAGGCCTTTTCCCCTAATATACAATACATCCAGGTTATGATTTTAAAATTAGTAACTATGTGTCCTGGCGCTCCAAGGTGGGGTGATGCCCAGTTTCTTGGCTCCCCAAAACGTGACCTAAAAATGGTCATCCGGTGGGGTCATCTTAATAAGCACTTTGAATGATCTGTGTTGAAGTTAAATTAATTGGCCATAAACAGATACGGTGTTGATGTCAAGAGAACCTGTATAGTTTCTCAGAGATGCTGCTGCCCCTGTTTTTTGTATTTTGGGTTTGGTTTGGTTCAGCCACAAAGCTAATCCTCCACCTGCTTTCCTCCCTGCCCCCACAGGCCTGATAACCCTAGAGGAGCTGCACCAGCAGGTGTTAAAAGGAAGGGGCAAGTTCGCCCAGGACGTCAGCCAGTAGGTCTTGCCTTCCCACCCCTTGGAGTGTAGCAGGGTCTTTACAAATTGGAAGGAAATCTTCTCTCTTTACTGCTTGCATGTCCAGGCTACTTTTGGGATCATTTTTTTCCTCTTTATGATCAGAAAACCTGTTTTTTAGAAAAGGGAAAATACAGATCTAAAAACCCAAGAACCACCTCTTATCTCTCAACTGAGACATTACAACTGTTGACATTTGGTGTATTTCTAAGCATTTTTTTTCATGTGTGTGCATGTATTATTATTATTTTTAACATACTTGAGGCTTCATCTTGAGATAATTTCAGATGAAGGAGACTAGCGCACGCACTGAGAAAGGCTGGGGAACGGAGTGAGGGGGGTCAGAAGGTGGGGTACAAGTTGATCTGGTTCACCAGCCTCCATGCCTGACTTCAGTTTGAGAAAATGTTAAGATAAAGGCTGTCAGTATGTGGGCTGGGTATATGGTCTATGCATGGCCTTGTGGGTTTTCTTTTTCCCTGATTCCAGTTAGTTGTTAACTGGAAACCAGATGATCCGGCAGGATGGGGCCTGAATTTGCAAACAGCAATAATCAGCTGGGTTGCCCTCTGGAAAAGGCATCAGCGGTTTCATTTTGCCACAGTTCGTGCTGTTCCCTGTCGTCACTTGCATTGAGCTCCTTCGTTCACATCCCCTGATGGGCTCCCGTGGGCGGGTGTTTAATCCCAGTCCAGGGTCAGAGTCCCATCCCTGTACCGCCTCCAGGGAGCATCCCAGTGCCGTCTGGTGCTGCTCTACCCTGCTTTCTTACTGATGTCACTGACCATCACAGCCTTGAGTTTTTTGTCAGGGTGTCCCAGCCGGGGCGGAGCTAAGACTACGTCATGGCTGGGTCTGGTGTGCCAGAGGCCTTTAAGTGGCTCTTTCTCCCCTCAGGGACGACCTGATCAGGGCCATCAAGAAACTGAAGGCGCTGGGCACTGGCTTCGGCATCATCCCTGTGGGCGGCACCTACCTCATCCAGTCCGTCCCGGCTGAGCTCAGCATGGACCACACCGTGGTGCTGCAGCTGGCCGAGGCACGGGTCTGCCTTCGGGGGCCCGGGGCCGGGGGGGGGGGGGGGGGGGGGGGGGGGGGGGGGGGGGCGGCGGCAGGGGCCACTCTGGGAGAGACACCAGGAGTAGCTCGGACTTTGGTCTTCCGCTGAGACTGTCCAAGGGACGCACGACTCAGACCCGTGCTTATTTAGAAGACGTTTATTGAGCAGCTATGGCGTAAAGCACCGGGCCAGGCTGTGGGGGGCAGGATGGTGGGCACCAGAGGTCCTGCTCTCAGGGAGCGTACAGTCTAGCGGACTACAGAGACATGCAGACAGCGAGCTGGATTTTCTTCGGTAGGCCCGATTCTTTGAGGCCTTCAGAATGCTGCTTTCTATAGGAGTCCTTCAAGGCAAATGTTTCATCTGGTTTGCCATTCCCCCGCTCCTCAGCGTGCCTTAAGCATATCCCCTTTTCCCCCAAGTCCTCATTCCGGATTTAGGGAAGACGTTCAGTTTTCTTAATTCAATAATGTGGAACACAACTAAATAAGGAGGGGCTTCTCTTATTGGGAAATGGGTAAGGTGAAGCGGGGAATTGTCACTTCTTCCTGTCAGTGAATTATTCTGAATCTTGTCATACTCTGAAGTTCTCTGAGAATGTCTAAATTAATATTTTAGTACCAGGGGCCCCACCTTTGAAGACTGAGCCCGTCCTCCCCAACCTGTCACCCTAAAAGTCACTTCTCTCTCCCCCTTTGCTGGAACTTCTAAACATTCTTTTTCCACGCTCTCAGGCTTTAAGGGCGGTTCTTCCTCCTGTCTGGGTCAGTCTTTTGTTGCTGGGCAGATGCTGGGTTCTTAGGGAAAGCCCAGTTAACTGACTCCCCCATTCCTCCTTCCCTCAGAAAAACGGCTACGTGACGGTCAGTGATATCAAAGCCAGTCTTAAATGGGAGGCCGAGCGAGCGCGGCAAGTGCTGGTATGTGACTCTGGGAATGACCCAGAAAAGATGGGCGCCAGCTGGGTGGAGGTGGGTGGGGGTGGATGGCAGCCTGGCAGAAACATCAGCCTTGCCGCGCTGGCCTCTCGCCTCGAAGGCTGCTGTCACCACAGAGAAGCCAGGCAACCCCTGCGTTCTTCTGAAGGTGTCACTGGTCCAACTGAGGCCCAACTTGGAGGCAGGCTTCTGACTCCGCCGTGGGCCTGTTGCCAGGATCTCCTCTCTCTCCCGACCCGTAGAGCCTGCTCAGACAGTTCATACAGTTTGTATGGGAATTAACACTGTTAATACAGAGTGAAGGGAACTGTTACCTATTTAATTACATATCCATAATTACGTACTATTATACCATGTATTATATAATTAGCGCTTTATATATACAGATCTCCTGGTGCTAATGAAAGGGCGATGTGAAGGAGTAGCAGGAGAAGGTAATCCTGGCCTTTAATACCTTCTTCCTTAATCCAGGCAATTAATCATACACTTAATTTCCTCTGGAGAGCAGGGTAACGTACACATCTGTTCAGTGCTGCTGGGCACTGCCTGGCCCATCTCGAGCCTACTCCCAGCTGCAGGAATTGCAAGTCCACTCTAAAGTGACAGAGTTCCTCCATTAAGTTCTCCATAAAGGTTCACCCACAAGTTAACGGAAACGTGATTACAACAGCGGTCTCCATTTTGCTTCAGGGAAAATGGAATCAGGGATTTGCTTCGGGCCACAGGGAGGGAGCTTGTGCAGCCCCACATTCCTTCTCCAGCATCCTGCACTACTTGTCTTTACCTTCCTGCCCAGCAGCACGGGTTGATGTGGCCGCATCTTTTGCCCCGCAGGCAAAGGTCAGGGCCAGGCAGAACCTGGGAATCCAGTTCGGTCGTGTAAATATGCGAAGGCGCTCGTGTAGGTTTAGTTCGAAAACCCCACTGAAGCCAAATAGGTTCGGGGTTTGTTAGTCCACCTTACAGGAACTCGGTTTTCGTAAAGAACTCTTCCTTTTCCCTCCAGGAACACCTGCTGAAGGAAGGGCTGGCCTGGCTGGACCTGCAGGCCCCGGGGGAGGCCCACTACTGGCTGCCTGCGCTCTTCACCGACCTCTACTCCCAGGAGATTTCAGTGGAGGAGGCCAGAGAAGCCCTCCCCTGACTCAGGGAGCGCGGGAGGGGCCCCAGCAGCAGGCAGGGAGAGGGCGGAGCTGCTGGTGAATAAACCTGAGTAACTTTTTTTTTTTTAAAGAAAGAAAAAGTTCCAAGTTTTTTCTTTCCTCAATACTCTTCACCCATTATTTATTTATTTTTTTTAAAGTGCCTTCACATAGCATCTTTATTAGAGAAAACCTCATTTATCCAGTAAGGATAACCTGAGTAGCAGAGAACAGCGAGCGCGTATGAAATGACCTGCACGGGTCATCTACAAGGTCACGGTAGAGCCAGGTCTAGAATGAAGGCGGTCCGTCTCCTGGCTAGACAGTCTCGTCTGTTCGTAGTCTTGAGACATAAATTACAGCCTATTAATTCAAACCTTGTCCTTATGAAAACATTTATCTCAAACAAGCAGAGCCTGATGGGCCAGTAAGTCAGAGCCCCTTGCATAGTCTCCTCCAGTGTCCTCTAGAGCTTCTAGGTTCTGACAGACCTGGATGAGTGTGAAGGAGAGGTCAGAGTTACATGGTGGTTAGAGGAAAGAACGGAAGCTAGGGGAATTGACCAGCAGTGGACTTAGTATAGTTCTCGGGTTTTGTACCAGCTCTCCCTGCTGTGATGATCACTAGGTCCCTCCAGCCCTGGCAGCGGGAAGGACATTATTTACTAAATGCCTCCCTGTGCCATCTTCTAAACACACTTGATCCTCACAGCCACTTTCTTCGGCTCAGTAAGTAGGTCTCTTTAATGTCTCAGGTGAGGAACTGAGATAACTCGCCGGGTGGGAGCCACCATCTTAGGCAAAGCGAAGAGCCAGAGCCTAACAGCATGGGCGCCGGCCTTCACTTCCCCATCACAGCCTTGCTCCGCACAGGCTGGCTGCGGACCGGGGAGTCTGCCTAGCCAAGGGGAAAAGCCAGAAAGCCAGAGCCCTTACTTAGCAAGTAGGGAAGGAAGGTGGCTCTGCGAAGCGGTCTTCGTGGTCTGAATGCTGAATTCCTAAGAGCTGTTTTCGTACCAGAAATCCAAGCACCAAGTGGGGTCTGCATCGTCCAGAACTGAAGATGCCCTCTCTTCACCCAGAGACGGTCTAGATCTGCCTGTCCTCGGAGGACATACTCCCTCCCCAGTTTGTGAAGGAGCTCCTCGGAAGCAACTGAGGCCAAGATGGCATTCCTCTCGACTGCCAGAGGTGGTCTCAAAAATGCCCTTCTACTTCTGGTCGGCAGGAGACTCGTCCCGGGCAGCCCTGCTTCCACCCACGTCCTGTAACCGGTTTCCAGCCTCCAGACAATGCATCGAGCACTTTCTCCCTGGCAGTTTCAGACCTAGGTGAGAGGTGTGGTTGTTGAGGATCCCAGTCTCCCTCAACACAAACCCTCCCACACCCACAGGCGCCGCCTCCTTCTGCCAAAACAAACTTTATTGCACCAAAAAGAAAAAAAAAAAAAAAACTTCATTTATGTACAGTCAGATATAAAGACATCTCTTTTGACTCCTGTGCATATATTTCCTCAACTCAAGGGCATAAAAGTCAGGCTGGTACGCCAGACATGCGCTGCCCAAGGCAGGGCCAAGGAGAGGATTGTCACTTGAAAGTGGGAACACTTAAATGGATGACAGACAACCACTGGACCAACAGACCAAGGGCATTCTGCTAAGCCCTGTACTTGCTCCAGGAATGGAAGAGGGAAACTGGAAGCAGGGTTCCTTTCTGAGTCTCCTTAAGAGGCCCAGCCTTAGGTCTCCGGGATAAACTTCTGTTCCCCAAGCCCACTTCCTGTCCAGTTGCTTTGCTTCCTGCTGTCCTGAGTGGAGCATCTGCCTTTGTGCCCAACCCCTTCCAAACTCCCCTCACCCCCTGGGAAGTCCCACAACCCGCAGGCAGAGGCCTACAGAGGCAGGCAGGGCAGGCCCAAGTCATCCTCTCCCATACACGTGGCTGGACGCTGACTGAGGCCCTGCGTCACATGGTTCACCAACACCCCACTGGGAGCCCTAACAGTAAGAATCTGGAAAGTATGGGGAGAACACACCAAACAGGGGAAGGCTGGATTCCCTCAGTGCCCAGTACCACGGGACGCCAACCAGCTAAAGGGTCACTGCAGCTAGATACGGAGAAGCAACAGAGCCAGGGAAACGGCCATCAGAGCCAGTGACAGAGCAGCTGGGAGGCAGGAGAAGCGGAGGGGCCCGGAGTCCCAGCCCCTCTGCCATTGGCGACCCTTGCTCCCCACAAGTTTCTGGGCACTGAAGTGGGGGTGGGTGGGAGGGGGGACTGGAGGCCGGGGTGAAAATACACAAGGACAGCCAAACACACGCAACAGGCCTAGCATCGGTCTCCCCACTGCACCCCACCCCCAGGACAAATACCCCCATCGTGGCTGGCATTAGGAACGTCTGTAAGAGACTATTCTATGTAGTGGCTCTTATTCCCTCCCCCACAGCAGCTGGCTGCACTGGAACTTTTCAAATCAGTGATTGCGGGAACAAAATCAGCTTCTCATGGCGCCTGCGCAGGCTCTACCAGGACCTCGGTTCCGTCCCAGTCACATTTATCTTCTGTCTTAAATCTAGAAATGGGCGAGGGAATGGGGGGTCAGAGGAGAAAGGTGCTCAGGTGCTAGGTAAAGCTTACTGATCAGCAGCCTAGACTCCACCACTGTTCCTTCTCTTTGGTCTGTCTAGAACAGTGACTATAAATTAGGAGAAACAAAATTACGCTGGCCCATGGGAAGTAATGGGAGAAGAGAGGCAGGGAGGAAAAGGGCATCGGGCAACCCTACTTCAAGACTGCAGACAGACAGACAACCACCCAGACTGCTTAAGTGGCACAGACAGCCCCCCACCCGAAGCTCCCTTCCAGATATCCCCATCAATTATTTGGGCACACTCCCTCTTGGAATAACTGTCTCCCACCTACCCCTAAGGAGCTGGCCCTGTGCAGAGGTGTGTCGGCTGGCTGGTGTCTGCCAGCGGCCCTTACCCTAGGTGCTCCTGCCTACGTAGGTACCTTGGCCCCTGCTATGGGATGAACACAGCCCCAGATGCTCGAGAGCCAGGGAGGTCAGATCGGGAACAGCCTCCCCACTCCCACACCCTGGGATCCGAGCTTGCTTGGTTCTTGCCATCTTGCAGGGTGACGTCACGTTTGGAGGGAGATACACAGTGCCTCTCCATCCCTGGGGTGGGGGGGAAGGGACTTTGCTGGGACTCTTGAGTGGGGGCAGGGGGGAAGGGAGCAGGGTCTAAACCCTCAGGCTCCCGTGCAGGTCTGTCTCTGTCCCAGACGAACTGCTATCAGAGTCCATTTCGGCGTTCTCATTATGGAGCCTCTCCAGCACTTTCTGACGAATCAGTCCCAGGCGCATCAAGAGGGACTGGTAGTCAAAGTGGCCACGCTTCTCTCCAAAAGGGTCCTGTGGGGGAAAGGAGACAAGCGGGATGGGAGATTCGAGTTTGGGTGGCTCACCCTGGAGAGAGCAGCTTCGGGTCCATGCTGAACACTCGCTCGACTTCTGAGTCACAAGTGCAGGGAGGGCAGAGCACTGACAGACCCCAACAGCAGACAGCACACCCTCCGTTTAGGAGTTATCAAGGCACGTTAACCACCACCCAGACAGGTCTGGCTTGGGCCCACATTAGGCTGTGTTTTTGTTCCTTGAGAGCAAGCCACTATGCAGAAGAGGGTCACAATAAAGGTGGGACAGGCAAGAAACAGAAATTCAAGACTAAAACTGTGACCGTTATGTGTGCCTGTGTTTTCAATTAACTTCATAAAAACCGGGGTGCCTGGGTGGCTCAGTTGGTTAAGCGACTGCCTTCGGCTCAGGTTGTGATCCCGGAGTTCCAGGATTGAGCCCCGCATCGGGCTCCCTGCTCAGCGGGAAGCCTGCTTCTCCCTCTCTCATTCCCCCAGCTTGTGTTCCCTCTCTAGCTGTGTTTCTCTCTGTCAAATAAATAAATAAAATCTTAAAAAAAAAAACAAAAAACAAAAAAAAACTTCATAAAAACCATACAAGGGAAATATCCTTCTTTCCCTATTTCAAAAAGAAAAATTTCCTTTTCCAACATCACAGGCGAGTCTGGAACTCGGGAGTTCTGACTTCCGGATAAGCACCTGTATACTCTTCCAGAGAGACATGTCCACACCTTCCTGTCCGCTTCGTAGGCATCACTCCAGGGCCGCCCAGCCTTGATCCTGGTCCTTGTCACTCTACATCAAACATCTCCAAACGTTTTATAGAAAGGGGTTAACTGCCTTAAAATCTCAAAAATAACTAGGGTTGGAGCGGAGAGTATCAACACATGGAACATAAGATGTTCTACAGAGAATATGGCAGCAAAGCAGCGCATGGCCAGGGTTTAGACAGGTGGAGACCTCTTGAGTCACAAAAAGGTACACGATTCTTCCCTCTCACATTCTGCTTCTCCCACACCTACTCCTTCCACACTTCTGCCCACACATCACCCGCATGATTGGGGACCAGTGAACATGTCACAGTCACTGTGACTACAGGCCACACTTTCAGCTTCCCAAAGTTACGCTCCCCACAGGCTGAACTCCACACTTACTCTGGAGCTGTCAATTTCTCAAATCTTCCCTTCTTCAGCCTCGGCTCCATTTCCACCCACTTCCCTCCTCCCCAGATGCTGCTCTTCCCTTTCCTTCTCTCATCACGAGTTATTTTTCCTCCACAAAGTGAATATTGGAAATGCTTTTGAATACCAGCAATTAAGAGTTCCTGATGGGGAATGAACCATGGCAGGCATCACCTATGATGGACTCTGAAAAAGGGGTCGGGAACGAGTTAATGCTGAGCTGGCCTTGCCCTTTGAAGTTTTTTGGTTTTGTTTATTTTTTTAAAAGTAATCTCTACACCCAGTGTGGGGCTCAAACTTCCAACCCTGGGATCAACAGTCATATGCTTTTCTGACGGAGCCAGCCAGGCGCCCCTGCCCTTTGAGTTTTAACAGGGCAGATGGGTGGGAAGACCTTGAAGGAAAGACAGGAAAACCACCATTTCTAAGCAGTAACTGAGGAAAGAAGAGATTTAATCCTACTGCTGCTGGTGGGGCCTGGGTGGGGAAGGTGGCTCAGGAAGAGCTGGAGAGAACCTTGGTCACTTCAGTCATTCATCCAAGACAGCACGATCCTAAGACCACCAGTAAATGATCCAAAAGACACAAGAATTGGTTCTTCAGGACAGGGGGAGTCTCACCCTCTTACCAACCAGGTCTTTTATATTTGATTTTCTTTTAAGTGGGCTCCATGCTCAATGTGGGGCTCGAATTCATGGCCTTGAGTTCAAGAGTCACACGCTCTATGGACTGAGCCAGCCAGGTGCCCCAAGAATCTCCTCTTTAAAACAAGCCTAAATCCTGCATTCCTACCTGAAGTGGAAGCATACTTCTCCAGTGGAGGCAGACAGGAAACTGCTGACTGTCTTTGTAACGGGAATCTTTCAACATGTAAGAGCACATACCCAACATACCTCTCTAGCCTCGATCTCTGAGCACCCCTCTGAGCTACAGACCGGACTCAATAGATAGAGGACTCACCCTTATCATTGCTAAGATTCTGAGAGGGCTGAATGTTCTTCGTTGGAAAAGACTACTAAGAAGGGAAGGCAGTCCAGGCTAGAGAGCAAGACGGTTCAGACTTTACTCATCAGCATCTAGTTTATGGCAAGGCTGAAAAGCAACTCCACAGGAGTTATGCAAGGCAGTCTCCTCCCTGGGCCACTGCGACTTAAATGACAAGTTCCTTTAGGCTCTGAATTCTCTGAGAGCTGCAGATGCCATCTGTGGGAGGGATTTTACGTGCTCTGCTATGAGGCCCGGGGAGGCAGTGGCGGGGGCTGCATTACCTGCATAGTCTGGCCTTGAAGGTGCAGGCGATCTTTGCAGGCCACCTCATAGAAGTCGTAATACTCCAGGAAGGACTTCTCCATCACCCCTCTGGAAAACAAGCAGACAAGCTTACGTTAGGAACGTGGTGGGGAAGAGATCAATCCTTTCACCATCTAACCTTGCTGCCAATTAGGAGTTCCCAAGCCCAGATCTAGTATATCACAAAGGCCTTCTTTTTTTATTTTTTTTAAAAATGATTTCAGAATGAGAGAGAGAGAAAGAAGAGGGCAAGAGCATGAGGGCCAGAGGGAGATAGGATCTGAAGTAGACTCTATGCTAAGTGCACAGCTGGATGCAGGGCTCGACCTCAGGACCTCAGCTGAAACCAAGGGTCAGATGCTCTACTGACTGGGTCACCCAGGTGCCCCGTCACAAAGATCTTTCAATAGAAAATGGAAAAAGGAACAGTTACGTGCCCAAGGCTGACTGCTCTTATACCTCAGGGATTATTAAAGAAGGGTGACTGTAGGGGCGCCTGGGTGGCTCAGTTGGTTAAGCGACTGCCTTCGGCTCAGGAAATGATCCTGGAGTTCCGGGATCGAGTCCCACATCGGGCTCCAGTCCCACATCGGGCTCCCTGCTCGGCGGGAAGCCTGCTTCTCCCTCTCTCACTCCCCCTGCTTGTGTTCCCTCTCTGGCTGTGTTTCTCTGTCAAATAAATAAAATCTTTAAAAAAAAAAAAAAAAAAAGAAGGGTGACTATAAAGACTGATCATTTGAAACCCAACTTCAACTCATACCTCAATCTCATTTGTTTTCCATAGGCCATCCTTAATCCCAAACCTTACTCAAAATTCTTCCAGAAGTTTGTTTCAATAACTCTTACTTTGTTCATCTAGTCTGAACACTTATGAATAAACCTGAACACTGAGAAGTAGATTCATTATGAAGGGCTCAATGGCTCATTTGGCTGTAGAACAAGTAAGGATCTTCTATCAGACTGGGGGGGTACAGACTATGTCGTTCCCACTGGGCCTGGCCCTCTCCTGGAACAGAGCAGCATCCTGAACTTCCTCTTGAGCGACCCTTAGCCACCACTCTTTGAAAGCACGAACCACAGCATTTGTTTTTCTCTATCTCCCCTGGTGTCCAACAGTGGATTTTGCCCCAAAGGTTCTCAAAGGTATGAACCAGCTAAGTCTCTAGACGGAACATGGAGTGCCAAATGGGCGCTCCTGGCACACACATACCGTAAGGGCTCAGGGCAGGGACACTTTCCTTCCATCATGTCACAGACTGCCACTCGGATGGTCTCATGCCGGATACATTCATTGTAATTTTTGCTGTCTCCTGGATGTCTCTCCTGTAATGTAACAGACACCAGAGCATCCAAGTACAAAATTTAAGGAAAGAGAAAAGTCAACAGGCGGAGACTTCGGGATTAATACAGGGCATGTGACCCAAGTAAACAAACCTAGAAGATACCTTTCCGACTATGGCAGATCCATGAAAAGCAAATGAGTTTTTGTTTTTGCGTTTGTCCATCTCCCCCCATGCGTGCCAACACCCGTCCTCTGTTACAGGCCACCCACCCTGTAAGTAGCAAACTAGACCCATCAAATTTTCCCAAGGCTGAAACAAGAGGCCTCTGAGGTACAGACTGGATGGGAAAGAACCAAATGTTAAGAATGGTGGTGGGACAAAAGGGTAAACGTGACATTAGAGGAGTCTCAGGAAAAACTCTATAAATATCTGGATGCTTTCCCAGTAACTCCTTCTGATGTGTCCAGGGTTCCACCATCACTGAAATCAAGCACTATGAAGCCATCAGAAGTAGAACCTGAAATTTCCGAAAGAAAACTCCAACACTGATTGAGAAAGCCAATATGAAGGTGTGGGTAGACGGAAGGCAGTACAATCTTCCATCCTTTTAACTCCTCCTTTACTCTTCAAGGCTCCTCCTGCCAGCAACCCGGCAACCAGAACCTTGGCCTCTACTTAAAACACATCCTGAATAGGAAAGACATACGTACCCCCAGTCCACTACCACGGTTCCCCAAATGCACCACAGTGAGATCACCGGGGTGCTGTGGGATATGTTAAACTCGCAGAGGAAAACCACAGTATTCACCGCCTGTCATTACCACACAAACTACTAGCTTAAGCTCAGTGGGTCAGTTCTGAGGTTAAAAGGCACTGTATTCCTTTCGATGGCACGTGATCTTTGTGAGGCTGGACTGTTAATCACTACTTTGATAAACACCAAGTAGCACGTGAAAACACTGGGGAAGAGAAACAAGGGTGGTGGATATGATCAGATTCCACGATCTTTGAAGTTGTGTGGTGCCCAACAAGTGTACCCTTCCTGACATTAAGCCACTTCAGCTATTTAAGAAAGACGTGAGTTGTCCGGACCTAACTGCTGAAGAAATGGAACCACTGGCCACTTCCTTGGCCTGGGGAGCTGTGACAAAGTCACCCAGGTACCTGGGTGTGCGAGCCTGTAACGTCTGGGAGTATTAAAAGAATAAAAGTCACAGCTCTTGAATTTCCAAACAAAGATCTTAAAATCAGCTCCTTGGTTGGCCAATGAGGCCCTTTTCCATTTCTACCTGATCCTAAAGTCAAATACACTATTTGGAAAGGAGGTTTTGGGAATAACTTTTGTTCCCTCTTAAAAGGGTATTTCCTACTGTTCCAGTCTAGAAACAAACCATCAATGTTAGTATTATCCCAAACAGTTTAAAAATCAAACTGTTTTAGTCACCTAAATAGAATTATTTGTCTCTGGGGATTATGACTGGAACTCTTTGCCTGTACTTCTGAGTAATCCTGGAAGGCATTTTGGAACAACAGAAAAACTCTTGGCTCCAGGGCAAATACTGGGTTCTATCATTATCTGTGTGTGTTTGTGAAAATTAACCTCTGTGACACCAATACCTCATCTGAAAATGGGGATAACATTTACCCCAAATTAGTAATGTCTGCTGCACCCAACGTGGGGCTCAAACTCATGACACCAAGGTCAAGAGCTGCCTGCTCTTCTGACTGTGGCAACCAGGCCACAAATTAGTATAAAGGTTAATGAGATATTGTAGATAGAAGAATTTGGCAGCAGCTGGCATATTGCATAGCCCTGGAAAACAAACCTTTCCTCTCCCTTCTCTCTGGCAGTGCTCACTGCGATGTTCTTGCCCTACTAGCTAATGACTAGCTCATTTGGTTCTTCAGGTAACAGGACTGACTCTGGAAGAACCCCCGGCTGAGCAGTAGTCACTCCAGGAAGTACCTTAAGGGGACTCTGGGAGAATGGACACATAGAGAAGAACCCACCAGTTGTAAGAACCCCCAAAACCAGGCTTAGAATTAATTACCAGTGACTCCCACCTTGTAGATTAACCCAAGTCAAATGGAAATAACCTGACAGTATTATTTAATTTACAAGAAAAAAAAAATCATTTTTTAAGGAGCACACATACCAGGTCCTTTCTTCTCCTATGGCAACATAAGCAAACAAACAAACAAACAAACAAACAAACAAACAGGACCCTTAAGCAGACCTCTCAGAGCTCTTCAAACTCAGTATTCCACTCCCCAGCTGGCCCCCTTACCTTACCTGCTCAAAGCCAGGCTCATTGTGATAGGGGTTCTCAGTCATTAGGGACTGGATGGAGATGAGCACGGAAGAGATGCTCTGGGCCGGGCTCCAGGCGGGGCCAGTCCACGTACTGCAAAACACAGCAGAGGGAGGGAAGAGGGTGAGGCCGAGAGTGATGGGGAAGGCCGCCATAGAAAGACTAGCATACCAGCACCCTGGGGCCTGCCAGCACCCGCGTCAGTGAGTCGTCAGTGAGTCGTTTCTCTTTCACTATTAATGCTCTAGAATTTCCCAGCCTGTCTCACCCTCATTCACCAAAAATCAGTCAACTGCCTAATCCTCTTATCAAATGGAACAAAAGAGGGTAAAGCAAGCAAGATAACTTTGAAGGAATTTTTCATTGGTCTAGTAAAGAAACAGTAGCCGGGGAACATTCCATTCATCAAAATGGAAGAAAAAAGGTGGGAAAAAAAAAAAACCCAGCACCAAATGCAGCCTAAGTGTTAACCTCTGTGGATCCCAGAGGTGGTGAAGGAGTTAGTGAGGAGAGACAAGCTGAGCGCAGTGGGGCCTGAAGCCATCCGGTTCGAGGGTTGATGATCAGGGTCCTGCTCTGTATCCAGCCCCCAAAGAGTGTCAGATTCTCTGAAGACTACAGGACTCTGCCAAAGGACGGGAAGGCAGGAAGGGTCAGGCCCATCAAGGGTCTGAAATAGTATATGGAAGCCATCCCAAATAAAAGAGCAGCACCAGAATTGCTCCTCGCTTCCGTCTATCTGGGAGGAGGAGTGCAGTTTGGATGTTAATGACATTTCTTTTTAGCCCAATTAATTGAAGAGATGGCACCTGATCTGGAAGCTAAACACAACCTAAGTCAGGACTGGCTTGCTCAAGATCACTTTTCCTGCTACACTCGAGGAAAGCCCAGTTAAGCAAGCTCCTCCTCCTCCCCATCATCCAGGCTTGTTCTCCTGAGGCTCTCAGCCTGCTCCCCTCAGCTCTGCTTCTCCAGGAACACCAGACCCTGCGCTAAGACTTCACCTATTCGGGGAGGCAAGTCAACAAGGTAAATTTTCACTACATTTCTTTTGTCAGTAAGACAGCCCCGATCTTTCTTTCTAGGTAGGGAGGAAAGGACTGAGGCTGACAAGAGGGAAGAGTCGACTAAGAACACCTGGGAATTTTCTACCCTGTGACTCCTCATGGTCAAAATTCAACTTTAGGGTCTCCCCTCCTTTCCACCCAACACACTTCTGCGACCTTTACCCCACCACCATACTTCCCCTGGTTCTACTGTGAGCTGATGTTCATTCAGAATAGTTTTATACTGGCCTAATGGAGAACCTAGAACAAAACCCCTGTCTCACACAGATGTCATACGGAAATACCAATCAAGTATCCTCACCACCGTGGGCTATACACACCGCTGTCCTACCAGCAGAGACAAATATCCTAACATAAAGGACCTCTTTAAGGACAACCTCCTTTCAAAGACTTCCTCAATGCCACTGCCACCATCACAGAAATATCCCTGGATTGGAGAAATTAAAAAAATAAAATAAAATAAACCATGCCTCCAGCGTGGGTCCGCTGCCTTTCCCCTCCCCGACACTCAGAAACACGCCGGACAAGAAAGAACACCACACCACCAGTTCGGGCGACTTTCCAACTTCAACCTGCACTTGTTCTCTGCCCCAGGGGGAATTCAGACCACGGGAACAAGACCAATCCAGAACCAATCCAGAAAATGTCAGAAGATGTTTCCATTCTGAATTTTTAACCCCCAAGGCAATTAAAAAGGCAAGGAATGAGAACCGCATGAGGCAGAATCTCCGCAGCACCCAGAACCAAAATGTACTTGAAACTCGTGTTTCTCATCTGATGTGATTTCCAACTTTAGACATTTTTCATTCAGTTGTTAAAATATCATAATCATCTTCATCACCACCACCGCCTCCAAAGCCACTCATTGAGAGACTCAGAAACAAGACACCCACAGTCATAAATGACACAGATCTGCAGCCCTTCTTAACTTGTTCGGGAGAGAATCAAGCCCTGATGCCCTGAGGAAGGGGTTCTCTGCCTGAAGCGTGTGCCGGTATCACCCGGAGGGTTTGTAAGACACAGACTGTGGCCCTACACTGAGAATTTCTGATACAGGAAGTCCAGGGTGGAACCCCAGAATCTGCAGGGCTACAAGCGCAGGAGGGGGCGGGGGCTGCTGCTCAGGGAGAATCACTTCATTAAGGCATCCATCGTGGGTCATTAATGAACTTCTCTGGCGCCTAGAATGACACTAGTCACGTACCATCATGCACCATCCTGGGGAGAATTGAGGAAACAGTCACTCCAATCATTTTCTGCATTCTGTGGTTCAGATGTGGAACCCTGGTTGATAAAGGCTGGCCTAGAGCAATTATTTGCTAACAACCAACTTGGCCACTTAGAAGAGTCTCCTCTTACCCTAGAATACTCAAGCAGACTTTCCCATTGCGGTAGAAGTTGGGGTTAAACCTCACTGTGTTATTGCCCGTTGTCATCAGTTTGACCCGAGGTGGGTGGATGGGATAGTCGGGCGGACACCGAAACACGAACAGGAAGAAACCCCCTTCATAAGGAGTGTCAAATGGGCCTGTGATCAATGCATGAATCTGTAAAATAAAACCCCATCTCAAAATTGTGAGGTGATGTCCCATCCCAACCCCTCCTGGCTTCCACGAGCTACCCACACCAGAAGCAGGACCTTCAGCTGGCATCCGTATTCCCTATCCTCATCAGCAGGATGAACTCCTCCTGATACACAGGTCTGGAACTGTAAGAAATCCCATTGCGGTGGAGTAGCATCTTACTCGGGGGGCTACATTCTAAAGTTACAGCCCAAGGTGAAAAGTGAATCTAAACAAAAAATCACCCTTGAGTGTCCCTTAAAACTCCCCAACAGCATAGCTTTTGTTTAGACTTCCCTCATCAGTGTCCTACATGACAAACCTAGACAGCACACCACTGTGCAAATTAAAATATGCACCTGTAAAATATTATCCTAGCACGTTTACTTTTAGGAAATGAGTATCTGTATTTGCCGAACACATCAGTTTGGATGTGCCCAGGTTAAACACACGTATGATACAACTCCACCCTCCACTTATGTGGCACAAAGGGGAGGTAAGATGAATGGAAAAGAGCACAGGGACTGGGGGCCACAGCACCGGGGCCAGTAAGAGCGCAGAGCTGAGGGTCTGACAGAGGCCTAGGGGTCTGCTGCCTCCACAGGGATCAAACCCACTGTGGAGGATGTGGCTCAGGCCACATCCAGCTGTGTCGAAGACATAAAGAAAAATGGGGAAAACTTGGGGTCCATTTGGAGCCTTTCAACCATTCTCATGAATTTCCTCAATACTGTTGGTTAATTTCAAAAGAAAACAAATCAGCAGCATTTAAAACAGAATACTAAACTCTCTTCCTCCAGCCATGGTTACTGAACAAGCTTTCCCCTCCTGAAAGGAGGAAAACCTGAACGGACTGTTATATTTCTTCTCCTACAAAGGCTGCTAGGCACTTAAAGTCTGCTCAGAATTTAAACAGCAAGACGAAAAAGGACTTGCAATCCAATGCCTCAGGCCCTACTTTGCCCTGGTGGCACCCTGGATTATCTTTTAGCCCTTAGTCACTTGGAATAGCCAGCTCAAATGGCATCAACAGGACATCAATTGGACAAGACGTCCCAGGAAAAACACTTCCAACCACATAAAAAGCAAAAAATCAATTTACAGGGCAACCTATCCGAAGCAAAATAGATATACCAACAACATGATGTCTGAACTTTAACTGTAAGAAATTTGAAACTATGGAGAGTTTTCATTTAAACAATACTAGATTTAGAAAATCTGATTTCTTCTCAACATCAGTTTGAGTGAAAATTCACTTCTGAGGGTAGAGCGCTCAATGACAGAGAGGCCTAGGTATCTAAGCCAGGGGAATTTCAGCTTCTCTGTGTTTGTGTGTTGAGGACAAGACAGGAGTGGTCTTTGGAGTGGAAAGGATATTCAAAAGCAACCAGTAAGGACAGGAGCCTGGACAAGGCCATTTGAGTATAAACTCTGTTCATTAAGATCTGCCCCCATCCCCAATCTTCTCTGCATTTGATTTATAGCATCATACTTAAGTCAAGAAAGACAGGATTGGTAAAGAATTGGGTAGTAAAATAAACAGGATGACTATATAATTTATCAGCCCAACTGGAGCATTTTTGAGAGTGAAGAGTGCCCTATTAATAGTCAAGCTGGAACAAGTGGCATAAACAAGGATTTTCCAAGTCAACCAGACCTACTAGCACCTGTTCAAGGCTCTGCTCCCCTCACTGTGTGACCTTGGGAAAGCCACTTATCCTCTTGGGATCTTGATTTATTCATTTATGAAATCAGAGATGTGAGCTGGATAATCTTTTAGGCTCTTCCAACTTCCTGGGCCCAATTTCCCAATAGCCCCCAACCCCCTCCAAGTTACATACCTTAGTCATGTCAACAGTATCAGGTACAACGAACATTCCTGGAGGAGGCTCCTTATAAATGGACATGATATCCCTGTATAACACCAAGAGGAGGTGGGGAAGGGAGTGAGGGAGAGGAGAAAAAAGGGGAATCCCTTGAGCAGGACAGTTGTTAGCACCTCAGTGAAGCCAGGGTTTGAGAAAGCGGTGCTTGGTACCACGAATGGCTGCACGGTCTTGCTGGCTGAGAAGTCTCAGCTGAGTACTTGTCCGGCAAGCAGAGAGCAAATTATTATCAAAAGGGCATTGTCTCCTCAGGGGGAGGGGGGAAAAATCAGAGATCTCAATGGCATCAGATGTCACCCTGGAAAAGCCACATCCCATTTACTCTCTCTTCCTCCCACAGGGCAATTCATTCACTCCCCACCTCCGAGATTACCAGGTACTATGACTGAATGCTAAATAAAGACTGTTCAGTAACTGGGAAGACATAATCAACACCACTAAAAAAGCAAATCCCGTCAACAGTGGACCGTTGTTGGCAAGGGGATTCTACGAAGCAAGTGAGCTAGCAAAGAGAAATCATGGTCTTCCTGCCCAGGGCACCAACAGGGTAGAGATCTCTTCAGACTGGAGAGGGTACCCTCTGAAATTGCTGAGTCTTACGCCTGAAAGATGACATGCACTGGCTACTACAGAGGAGAGGATTTGTAGGTTGTATCGCACAAGCTAGAATGCATCCGTTGGGAGGGAGGGTCTAAAAGACACTGTAGGTAGGAAAAGACTTGGTAGGGTACATAAGGATGTAAAGTGCAAACAAGTGAGACAGCAAAGGAAAGAGGTGCTGGCAGAACTCAAAGGTAAAAGTCAGGGTTGGCAGACTGAAGGGGATAGAGGACAGGAGTAGAGGGGAGTGCCCAGGTCAGCCCTGATGGGCCCTAAAGTCAGGCACTGGGCCAGGCACTTTACACACAATGTGCTGTTTGGTATTACAACCTTGAAAGGTAGGTAGAGACATCTGAAGGGGCTTGAAGTGTGTGTGTGGGGGGGGCAGCGGTGAGAATACCTAGATAAGGATGGCTACAGTGGAGGGGAACAGGGAGAGGCAGAGACTGGTCATCAGGAAACAGGTTTCGGGATTAATAGCAGCTAAAAAGCATTACTCTTTTCCTATGCCTTTTCCTAGGTACTACCCTAAGCATTCTTGCAGAAACATTAACTATTACACGATAGGATCTAAGATCAGTCACCCAAAGAAATAAGCACAGAAAGGACTTGGGCCTTTGTTCCTGTATTTGAATTAGGTATATTTGCTTCAGAAAAGTAAACCAGATGACCCGAGAGGAAAAAAATACACTAAAGTCTTGAGTGGGATAATACAAGCCCGAGTGTGTGGGGGGTAGCCTGCATTCTTGGAATAGGTGTGAGAGTGGACAGCTTTAGGGTTCTGGAGAAGTGGTTCAAGGGGAGGTTGCTGGTATGTAAGGGAAACGATCTAGACTTGGGGAGAGGGTATGAGGAGATGGGGAATAAAAAGGAAGGCTGGCCTCGACTCTGAAGCCACGAAAGGCAAGCTTTACGTGTATTACAAACGGACTCCGGAGGAGACGACGCGGGGCGCGGGGGGTGGGGGCAATGGGTGGGGCCTCTGGGCAGCATCTAGCAAGGCTGGGGTGGGGAAGGGGGGAAAGAGGCGGCGCGGAAGGCGGGAGGGGGTGTTGCTGAAGCGCGAAAGGGTCGGGTTTCGGGCGGGAGGTATGGGGGAGGGTGTCCGGCACGGAGACCGAGGGCTCAGGGTGGTAGCCGAGGGGCGGGGTCGGACCTGGGCACGCGAGGAGGGGTTTGGTGCGTGTGGAGCTGCGGGCGGGGGAGAGAGGGGACTTGGATCTCGACGCTTCGGGCTGGCAAGACGTGGGCCTTGGAGCTGGGCCGCCGCGAGAGACTCGCGGAGGCAGCGGGCTGGGGGGGGGGGGGGTGGGGGGAAGGGGGGGGGGGGGAAGGTCGAGCCCCGGAGCTCGGGGCTGGGGGAGGAAAAACCCCGGCTCACCGCTTGATCCGAAGTAGACACTGCGGCGCGGTTCGTTCGCCGTCCCAGTCGGAGCTGAGTGTGGGGTCCCAGTGGCTAAGCAGCGCAGCCCCGTGGGCAGCGGCCGAGGGCGGGAGCCCGGGCAGCGGAGCCAGGCCGCTCCCCGGCCCCCCGGCCCCGCCCGCAGCCGCCGCCGCCGCCCACACATCCGGCAGGAAAGGCGGCCCGAACCCGCTGCCGCTAACGCCAACAACACCGGCGACGCCGCTCGCCCCGGGGCCCGCCGCCCCGGCACCCGCCGTCGCCGTCGCCGCCTCCTCAGTTGGACTCTCCGCCATCGCTGCTTCGCTTCCGGGACTGCTCGGCAGCACGTCCGCCGACCAGAGCGGCCGCTGCTCCCTCCCGCTCCCGCACCACCGAGAGCCGGGCCAGAGTGTCCCCACCCTCCGTTTCCACAGCCCGGGCGGCGCTGGCTCCGCCCACCCCCGCCCGACCAGCGAGAGGCGTTCTGCAAGAGCGTCCACCCACGGTCCTCCAGGGCAAGAGGGGGTGGGAACCAGCCCACGGAGTCGCGGCCCTGGGCGCGCGTTGGCCCCCGCTCTGCGGGAGGAGGCTGGGAAGCTGGCCGGGTCGCCGAGGTGGGGCTGAAAACCCAGTGCCGTGCAATATTGCATTTGCAAGTGTAGCAGGGAGAGGAAGGATTATATCCCCACCCTTAACGACGGAGACCCTCCTCAGTCGTGTCCACGGGCTAGGAGTGGGGATCGAGCTTCCTTGGGGAAGGTTCTGAATAGATGAGTCAACTTGCTCAGGGCTCTTTCCTGGCTGAAAACCTTGTAATTTATCCTTGCTCCCCGCAACGTCACACACGGAAGGCAGGCTGCCATTGCCCCCTGCCTGCAACAGGACCATGAAGAAGGAATCCGAACCGGCGAGTGAAAAACTACCTCATTTTAGAGTTTATTCAATGTACATTTATGAAGGGGCTACTAAATGCCAGGCACTGTTGCTAGGCGTTGCCATAGGGATAATGAAACAGGCCTAGAGCAGCTTGGTAAAAGGAAGAGAATCTGGCCTCCTGACTCCAAGCTCAGTCTTTTCTCTTCCCACAAGTCCTTGAATATACAGGCATCAAGGGGTTGTGAGTTTAAATCCTGGGAGGATTCCTCAGGGCTTTCCTGGGATTTGTTAGGTGAAATAGCATACTATGGACTAAGAAAAACAGAAGCCTTCTAAAAATGGCTTTCTCTTTTCTTTCTAGCAAGAACACAGGCTCATAATCTTGTCTGGAAACTCTTTGAGAGTAACACTTCCAGTAAGGTCTGGGGCAGCTCCCAGGAACCAAACATCGAAATTGCGACAGCAAAGTGTATGAATACTCATACTAATTTGGGTACACTTATGAATATCCATACTACATCAAACAAATAACCTCACTCTGTATTATATTTTGCTGCCCAAACTGGTTTTTAGAAGAAAAGTCCAGTTTTCATTGCTTCCTGAATTTTCCAATAAGGCCCATGGACTTGGATGGGGTAATAGACAACACTTACTGAGGCTAAAAATTTGTTTCTTTAGCTAACATTTATTGAGTGCTTAATATGTACCAAGCACTTTGTATACTTTGTCTTATTTATTCCTTTCAACAACCCTATGAAGTGAGTACTATTACTAGTCCATTCTGACATGGAAAAACAGAGGCTTACAGAGGTTCGGTCACTTAACTGGGGTCCCACTGAGAGCAAGCAACAGATTTGGAGCTGTAAGCCAAATCTGTCCAACTTCAGAGAAAAAGTTCAAACCACTATGTGATACTGTTGCTGCCTGGTGCTCTCCCACACTTACCACATTTTACTTCATGTCCTTTGTTAACTGTTGCTCCCAACCCCATCTCACAACACACACACACACACACACACACACACTCTTGGGGCTCTTCAGCATGTACTGTCTGTGAAACTAGCAGAGGGCCTGGTATAGCTTAGGTACTTAACATGAAGCAAAATGGTTTGTATGGATTTCATGTTTTGTTGGTATAGTGTTTTACCACTCCATAATAAGGATACCAGAATATCTGGAAGGATACACAAAAAACTGGCAACAGTGGTTGCCTCTGGGTGGTTTGATCACTGACAAGGTGGGCCAAAGGGTGTGTATGTCTGTGTACCTCTTTATTTTAAAGATTTTATTTGACAGAGAGAAACACAGCCAGAGAGGGAACACAAGCAGGGGGAGTGAGAGAGGGAGAAGCAGGCTTCCCGCCGAGCAGGGAGCCCGATGTGGGACTTGATCCTGGGTCTCCAGGATCATGACCTGAGCCGAAGGCAGACGCTTAACCAACTGAGCCACCCAGGAGCCCCTTTATTGTGACACTTTAATATTGTGCTGTCTATCTACTGCTTGTTCAGACTAGGTTTTTATTCATTTTTAAAGGATTCCGGAATTTTGTTTGGGTATTATTTATTTAGTAAGGTGGTCAAAGTCAATTCAGTGATAACCTTACACAAAGGAAAATACTACTCCACGGCTCCTCCATGGGTCTAGTCTGCAGAGGCCCAGGGATGGCTGGTGAGGGGAGAGGATTCCTCTATGTGGTCCTTTCCTTACTACTGGACTGTTGTTTTCAGTGGACAGAAAACACCTTGGATCTAAAAGAGGTTCCAGCTTTTAATCTGTACCACTCAACAAATAGCCTCTTTGAGCCTATTTCTGTATCCATAGAATGGTCCTAATTCTTACCACGTAGGGTTTTTCTAAGGATTAACTGTGATGATTTCACAAGTGTTTTTAGAATGGCAAGCACTGTCTAAATTCGCATCCCACTTGCCCATGTACTTGTCCTTCAGGCCTTTGCTCATACTTTCTCTACCTGGAATACTCTTTCCCTCTACTCTACCAGGGGAAACCCTAGTTATCGAAACCCTGAGCCTCTATTTCTCACCAGTAACATTGGTAAAATGGTAGTAGCTCTAAAGAAGAGCGAAAGTGGGGTGCCTGGGTGGCTCAGTTGGTTAAGCGGCCAGCTCTGGATTTTGGCTCAGGTCATGATCTTGGGATCCTGGGATGGAGCCCCACATCAGGCTCCATGCTCAGCGGGAAGTCTGCTTCAGCTTTCTCTCTTCCTCTCCTGCCACCCCCCTCACATCCTCTCTACAGTAAATAAATGAATCTTTAAAAAAAGAGAGATAATGTGATAATGAATGTGTACAATACCTGGTCAAAGTAAATGTTCAATAATTATTAACTCTTATTATTCCTACTCATCTTCCAGGGAGGCTGAAATACTACTTTCTCTGCCAAGCTGTAGCACCTCCAGGTATATTCTTATTATTACTATTAATTAGTCATTTAAAGTTACTCCATCCTCAACTAACTCATACCTTTACTGTAGCACATACTACTTTTTTATTTTACTGGTTTGGTTACTCATCTGCTTAGCTACTATGTGTGACATACTCTGGAGCAGAAAACATGGAGCACCTATCTTGTATCTCTAGGAACTGACATTCAGTGAGTGCTGCAGACATGGTGAACAGAGCGGAAATGAGGACATGGTAGCCAGTTGCCCTTCCCCTAGCCATGGATCTCTAGAATTTCAGCCCCTCCTCCTCCTCAGATATGCCTGTTTTTCTTTCCAAAAGGCTGAGCCAGGCTTGCACAAGGAACCTGCAAGTCAAGGCCCGAAGGGTTTGGCAGCTGCTTAAAGGACCAGCTCATCACCTTCCAGGGGAACTCCAGGAAGCCTCGAAGCTGGGGAAAATGAAAGGCCAAGGAGAGGCTAGCAGCAGTGTCGTAGCTGGCATTAACTTAGTCCAGTGTTACGGACTTTTTCAAAGCAACACCCGGCTGCTTTTCTGGCAGCTTGGCTAGAGGGCATGAGTTTGCCTTCTGGAGCCTCTCCCATGTCCTGTGGGGATGGATGACACAACTAAGCTGTCTTCCTACAGGAATTTGAATCCAAGCCTCTCTCTCCTCCACAGCATTGGACTGCCCTGCGCTGAGCCATCTCTTAGTGCAACAAAGTTTGGTAGCACCTTGCTCATGGCAACGAGACAAGTGTCCTCCCCGAAGGACGGAGGCCAGCAAGTGTTGTAGAGTCCAGATCACTGCTGTGCCTTACCTCTCTAAGAAGAGAAATCATGAATATCTTTCTCCCCTTTCCCAAAGTTCTATGTCCCTCAGGAGCAGTCCTTCCCCTACAAGGCCCAGTCAATGCCAGCGATAGATGAAACGTTCCCATCCAGGTCATAAATCCTGGACTAAAAGGAAAAATCAGAACCTGGACTGGGAGTTTGTGGCTTCTAATTATAAGTAATAATAGCTATATTAAATTTTTACATTAAAGAACTTTTTAAAAAAGAATTTATTTATTTGACAGAGAAAGGTCACAAGTAGGCAGAGAGGCAGGCATAGAGAGGAGGAAGCAGGCTCCCTGCTGAGCAGAGAACCCGATGTGGGCCTTGATCCCAGGACCCTGAGATCATGACCTTAGCCGAAGGCAGAGGCTTTAACCTATTAAAGAACTTTTTAAAAAAGATCTAATTTTTCTATGGTAATCTCCATACCCAACATGGGGCTCAAACTCACAACCCGAAATCAAGTTGCATGCTTGCCTGACTGAGCCAGCCAGGTACCCCGTTAAAAAATTTAGGAATACGGGGCGCCTGGGTGGCTCAGTTGGTTAAGCGACTGCCTTCGGCTCAGGTCATGATCCGGGAGACCCGGGATCGAGTCCCACATCAGGCTCCCTGCTCGGCGGGAGGCCTGCTTCTCCCTCTCTCACTCCCCCTGCTTGTGTTCCCTCTCTGGCTGTTTTTCTCTCTGTCGAGTAAATAAATAAAATCTTTAAAAAAAAAATTTAGGAATACAAGCGTTTACATCTCTCGGAATACATGCTAATGTTATATGTATTTCACTAATACTGCAGTGCATAGGGTACATGCGTTATCATTATTTTCAGATATTCAACTGTATTATTTTGTTGTCCCAAACACTGTGAATTATTCTTATCCCCATTTTAGAGGTGAGGAATTCGAGTCTCAGGGGAGAGAATTACCCAGTTAGGAAGTGGCAGGGATGGCATCTGCATTCCCTTCTAACTATGCTCTTTGCTGCCATCCTGAGTTCTTAGGAGTGGTTACTCGTTGTTTTTGGTCACTGCCTCTGAGAGTATAATGAAAACAATGGATCCTCGCCCAAAAATAATACACCTCTGTATCTACTCATATTTTGCATTAAGCACGATGGTTCCACCCTGGACCGTAGACCTTAAAGAATCTCGATGGTCTCCCCTCTCTAGGGTTCCCTAGGCCCAACTACATTCCCAACCTTGCTGACTTGGATTTGTAAATTCAGCAACAAGGCTGTCTAGAGCTCATGATCAAGAGAAATTCTTGCCAGCCTCTTGGCAAAAATTAGGTTCCTGGAGCTTCACAAAAGTCAAAGGGAATCCCCTTCCCTGGAGGCTGCTCCGTTAGATGGTAGTGACCCAGCAAGGATGCCAGCGTGACATCCCAAAGGGCGACTGCATTCTGTTTTTGTAACATTACCAGTTAATCCGTTGCTCCCTTGGGCATACCTCAGCTGCGAGTTCAACCTGAGTTCCATTCTTTCTCTTTGGCCCTAAGATTCCTGGGCTCTGCTTCAGGTTCTACCATTGGCTTGCTGTGGACAACCTTAATTACTTAGGGTAAAGAGGACAAGCAGATTATGGTAGACCAGTAGTTCTAAACTGGGAGTGATTTTTTTGCCCCCAGCCAGGAAACATTGGTTGTCCCAACTTGGGGCGCGAGGGGGGGGGAGATGGCTACCGGCCTCTGGTGTGTAGAGGCCAGAGATGCTGCCTAACACCATACAAGGCACGGGAAACCTGCCCCAACAATGGGCTCTCTGACCCTAGATGTGCCAAGGTTGAAAAATCCGGTGGTCTGAGACCATGATTGTTGGATGTCAGAACGACTTGGGACTGGAATTGTTGGCCTGCTGTGTCCTACCGGGCAGGTCAGCGAACTTGTGTTGAAGCTTAGGTTAGTCAGCACAGTGATAGGAGCACAGGTTCCGGAGTTTGAATTCCCATTTTGCTCATCAGCTGTGTGACCTTCATAGGTTGTTGCCTCACCCTCTAAGCCTCTTTTTCCTTAACTATAAAATGACTTATTTCATAGGGATGTTGGAAGCTATTCAAAGAAAATGCTTAGCACCGTGCCTGACCCACAAGTGCTCAAATGTTAGCTGTGGTTATTACCACTTTGGCTTCCTTGCTTTTCCTTACCTACAGCACAGTTTTTGTACCCACATATTCAAAGTGTGATACTGTTCAGTTTTCACTCTTAATGCCCCAAATTCCTTAAGGGCAGGATCTTAGATTTCTCTGCCTTCCTCAAGGTTACTAGGAGGATGCTTAGCACCTAAATACTTGCAGACTGCCCTTAGTTGCGTGCAAATTCAATCCACTCTTATTCACATTTTTTTTGTGTGTTTTAATGCTCTTTGTTAGCTGCCCTTCAGCTGGATAGGAATATTCTTGGTTTCACTATTTCGCAGCAGTTTTGATGTTGAGATAGGTTTTCACAAAATGGGTCCCCCATTACTCCTTTTGAGCCATCCAGCTTGTGTTAACCAGCACCTCTGTGTTCCTTTTGTCATGGTTTGCTCAGGCTAGGGCTTAGAGAAGCAATGGCTGTGGCTCTATCAGCCGAGAGCTCTCTTCCCTGGGTCATCAGTCACGCTTTAGCCAAGCTGGGGAAGCCTGCTGGGCACAGACCGAGACCACAAGGAAGATGCTATGCAAGGCTCTCTAAGCAAATTATTAGTTGGTTCAACCAAAAAAATACCCCCCACCCTTTTTATCCCTAGCAAGGCTAAGATTGCAAATTCTCCTAGAACAGGAACTGTACCTCATCGCTTTATTCTAGAATATTTAGACGAAGCAAGTGTCTTTCATTCTTTCATCTAAGAATGAAAATGAAACTTACAAGTGGGGCTAAATGCAGGCAGATGGAGGCCCGCCTCCCTTTCCAACTGGCTACATCACTTCTTTGGGAATGCTTTCCTATCTGTGCCACCCCACTTGTAGGGCCCTCACAAAAACAGGTGGGACAGCAGGGCAGTAACGGGTTAGGATGGCCTGAGGCAGAATCCCCAGTTCTTCCACTGCCCAGCTCAGTGATGCTGGACGAGTTATTTTGCTGCCCTAAGCCTTGGGTGCCTCATCTGCAAAACAGGTGTAAAGCATTTGTTGAAATAACAACTGTAAAACAGAGCTTGGTGCAAATTAAGTCCCTCAAGAATGGCACATTATTACTGTATTGAATTCAAAGGGAAAAAAGCACCATTATCATTACTTGGATATATCCATGCTCCCTCTGGGAAATAAAGGGAACCCTCCAGGTTCTCAGGTCATGGCAGTGCTACTTCTCAGCCCTGAGGAGTTCCAAACCACCGATGGCTGACCCTTTCTACCTCCCTTGTCCCACCTTTCCATGAAGGCCCTCCGCAGGGGCAAAGGACAGGCGCAGGCATATGGCTTTAAAGAAACGTTGTGTTTAATGGTAAAGCTTAGCACACTCCAGCACCAGGCAGGCCCTGAAGTCGAAGCAGCAGGGACGGGTAGGTGAACCTCACATGGCGAAGAGGATGAGGAAGGCGACCATCAAACAGAAGAGCCCCATGGCCTCAGACAGGGCAAAACCCAGAATGGCATAGGAGAAGAGCTGCTGCTTGAGAGACGGGTTCCTGCCAGGGACAGAGATCGATGCCAGCCGGGGGCAAGGAAGGGGTGAGGGCATGGGTGGTGGAGGACACAGGCAGGTTTTTCGGTCAATGGAGGACAGGGCGGGGGGGCTGCTGAAACTGGGAGAGGACCTAACCTACATATACCCTGGGGATTTGGACAGGTAAGCAGAGTACCAACATGGTAAGTTTAATTGAGCCAGGCTGGAGACATATTTAAATAATGAGATCAGTGGAGAAAACAGGAGGTCGACGAAATCAACCCCAAACTGGTGGGAGCTCCTGCTGGAAGGAGCTTCTCCCAAATAGGGTGGAATTTATGGTAGGAGATGCTCTAGGCCACCCCCAAACTTACCTGGCATAGCCAATGATCAAGCTGCCAAACACCGTTCCAATGCCAGCCCCTGAACCAGCCACACCAACTGTGGCAGCCCCGGCGCCAATAAACTTGGCTGCTGTGTCAATGTCCCGGGAGACAACGCTGGTCTGGAACTCCCGTCGGGCCACCTGGAGTGGGGAGCTGCTACAGGATGGCTGGAGAGGCAAGTAGGGAAGGAGAGTACTGAGGCATAAGGACGGGTGGCTGACTCCCACCCCCTCACCCGACCTCCCTGGGCTCTGAAACTGTTGGCAAATTGCATGGCAGGAAGAGAATGCTCAGATCGCAGAGCAGGCTGGGAATTAGTCCTCAGGCCCATTTCCCAACAGGGCCAGGGAAATTTTGTGGGTTAGGGAAACTTCACTTTTGCAACTTCTCACCTACAATGTTTACCCTGGGGTACTTAGAGCTACTAAAGCACTACAGATTCTCTAACTGTCTTCCCACTCTGGCGGACAGGTTGCTATGTTGAAGAACCCCTCGCTGGGGCAATTAATTTTTAAGATTTTTATTTTTAAGTAATCTCTACACCCGATGTGGGGCTCAAGCTTACAGCTCCATGATCAACATTTGCATGCTGTAACGACTGAGCCAGCCAGGTACCCCTGGGGAAATTTACAAGAGGGCCCACATTCCTTTACCTGTTTAGCTGAGATCTCTGGCCTACTCAAGAGGGAGGCAGACACAGGCCTGATTAGATCCCTGGTACAACAGCGGATCTGTCAAATCAGAAAGACACATTCCTCCAAATCAAGCAAGGGAAACAGGAAAACCTAGATGCTGAACTTCTGTCAAAAACGACAAGATTAGATTTAAAAAACAAAACAAAACACCAAGCCCCATGTGTTTCAAGGTCAATTAATGCCTTCCTGTTGTTACTGGACAGGCCTGCACCAGACAGCTGTCCAAGACCCATGTGTAGTTAGCAGTGGCAACTTTCCCATTTAAACCCAGGTACCAAAGTTCACCTCTCCGGGCACAGCCCTTATCAGTATCCCAGAATGGAAGAACCCACACTAACATCAAACCAGGTACAGGAAGGGTTTGTACCCAGATCACCCAAAGAATCAGAAGGGGGAAATATTTATTTTGTTAGTATATACTCACTGTCACACACCCTGAATGGACTGGGTCGGTAAGCCTGGTGAGGGTCCCCTAACAACCATGTAGGCAGAGCCCTCCTGTAACCTGGCTTTCTTCAAACATGACAACCAAATGCAGTGGTTCTCAAACATGGCTGAACATTGTAATCACCTGGAGAGTTCTAGCCAAGCTTAACTGACTACTTCAATGGGCTGTCTGGCTACAGCCAAGCCAGCCTGGGTGTAAAGAATCATATCCAGACTCTGACCACACTCCAAGGCCAAGAAAGCTGGGTTTGCAGGTCTAAATAAGCCGGGGTTAACTGCATCACTATAACCTCCCCAAAGAGCCAACAGCGTCTCGATGACAAGCTCCACTCAGTTCATTCATTAAGTATCGATAGCTCCCACATCTGGCACTCTAGATCACCCCGGAGCCGCAGCTTACCAGAGCCGGAGAAATGAGTAGTGCCCCGGTGGTCTGCATTTTCTCAGTCTGCAGAGGAAAAAAAAAAAAGATCATTCACAGCCTGGTCGTTTGCTTATACCGGCGACCTTATGTCGTCCCCTTCACCCCGCCCGCCCTCCCTGGACCACGTTCTTCCTTGCACCGTGCCCCAGCTGAGGAGGGCATTAGAGGTCAGAGGGACAGGGCGAAAGGGTCTGCAAAGGAAGGTCACGGGGATCTTCAGTAGAGGAAGGAGGCCCAACCCCCCGGGAGGAAATGTTGCTAAAGAGGGTGGTCTCCAGGGAAGACTTTTTGGAGTCAGATACTGGGTGGATGCCGGGCAGAGTCCTGCCCATTTTACACAGCAGTACTCGGCCCGCCTCAGTGGGGACAGTTAATCGCTCATTACCGTTGGTAATTAACATTAATTGTTAAGGATATAGACACCCATCGCTTCTCCCGGCCCGGGGGACAAATGCCCCTCCACACAGCCCAGCCCGCACCCTGGCCATCGCTGGCTTCCGGCCCTGAGTCACCTGCACTCCCACTGCCCCGCTGGCCCTACTCCGACCACAGCGCTTGCCCCGCTCAAGGTGACTGACTCACCTCCCGGCTTTAGCTCTAGGTCTCAGAGCTCAGCTCCCCCACCCACGTGTCCCGGGGTCCCCCCACTCTCATTGGTCGCAATCCCCTCGCATCCTCATTGGCTAAAGTCCTCAAGTCCTCCTTTCTTATTGGCTTTCTGCAGCTTCTTCCTCTCTCTCCACAGGAGCTCCGTGGCAGTTCCCGCCTCCATGCGGGTGAAGGCGGGCTTTTCCTCCGAGACCTGGCTTCCGATTGGTCAATCCCTGAAATGCTCAACCATAGAGTCGGCGGGGCTCTGAGGTTCCAGAACCTCCCGCACAAAATGGCGGCCAAGGTGGAAGCCGCAGAAAAAGGCGTGGGAGAGATGACGCGACGCCCTACGCACACAGACACATGACCTTGGACCTGTGCCTTCATTCGGGCGCTTGGGCCTTCGGTCACGTTGTATGTTGGGATTTGTAGTCGAGTTGGAGGCCCAAGGACGTCTAAGATCCCGCGAGACGTTCCTCCCGGGGCCCGGAGAGCCAACGCCTTTGCAGTAATTCTCGCCCTCGTGATTCGTGGAAGCCTTCCTTCCGCCTTGGAGAATAAAGGCCGCTTGTTGGCCTTGAAAGTGAACTAGTGGGCGAACGGTGTTTTGTGGGCGTCGGCCCAGTTTAGGAGCCAGGGACTACCAGCCAGATTTTTTTATTTTTTTAAGATTTTATTTATTTATTTGACAGAGAGAGATCACAAGTAGGCAGAGAGGCAGGCAGAGAGAGGAGGAAGCAGGCTCCCTGCTGAGCAGAGAGCCCAGTGCGGGCCTTGATCCCAGGAACCCAAGATTATGACCTGAGCCGATGGCAGATGCTTTAACCCACTGAGACACCCAGGCGCTCCAGATTTTTTTTTTAAGTATTGTTTTTGTACTGTAAAAAACAAATTCTAAGGTTAAAACACTTAATACTCCTGTAGAAAAGCGAGCAAAGGATAGGAACAGGAAGTCTGCTAAAGAAGAGATAGAAATTAAAGGAAATAATATTTAACTTAACTAATCAAAGGAATAGTAGTTTAGGGTATCATTTGGCATTTATCAAAAGAGCAGTATTCCGTTTTCCCCTCTTTTGGGCAAATTTCATTTCCCTGAGGGGGAATGTCTGTTCCCCAGGTCTATGCGTGAAGTAGATGGAGTACGGCCCTATTCTATCACCTAGTTTCAAAAATCCGTTTAATATATCGTCCTAGGTTATAGGACGTATCAGATATTAAACAAATAAGAACAGATTTAAGGCTTGATCTTAACTAAAAGGCCTACAAGCTATCAGAATTCTTTTGATTAGTGTGAGCTAAGCACTATCCTCTACTATTGCCAGTGAAAGTACGAGTGGGGAAACCTTTCCAGAAAACAATGTGGATTGGAAGAAAATAAAATATTAATAGTTAATTCTGGATAGTGTAGTAAGGTTGATGCATATTTTTATGAGTCTATAACCATAGAAAAAGATTAAAAATTGTACTGATTAGGAAGGTTAGACCTCTGGACTCTCAGAAAAATATTTTAAGATGGAGATGTAGGATAGCTTGCAAGCGTGGTATAATAGGAGTGTGAAGTTTTGAGGTAACACAGACTTGAAGTCCTCTGATGGCTCTGCCATATACGTGGATATGCATATCTCTGAGATTACCAAATCTCTCTTGGCTTTAGTGTTACAAGTTACCATTGGTTGAGGCCTCATCATATGGCAAGCATTGCACTAAATTCCTTCAACTCTTAGATGATTTAATCCTTAAACAACCCTTTAAGTATTATTATCCCCATTTTACAGATTATCTCATTTCACAGAATATCTTTCTCGAGTTTGACATCTTTTTTTTTTTTTTTAAGATTTTATTTATTTGACAACAAGAAACACAGCTAGAGAGGGAACACAAACAGGGGGAGTGAGAGAGGGAGAAGCAGGCCTCCCGCTGAGCAGGGAGCCTGATGTGGGACTGGATTCTGGGTCTCTAGGATCATGACCTGAGCGGAAGGCAGTCGCTCAACCAACTGAGCCACCCAGGCGCCCCTTGAGTTTGACATCTTTGGTTAAGAGGTAAAGTCAGGGGGCACCTGGATAACTTAGCTGATTAAGCATCTGTCTTTGGCTGGGTCATGATCCCAGGGTCCTGGGATTGAGCCCAGCATCAGGCTCCCTGCCTAGTGGGGAGCCTGCTTCTCCCTATGCCACCTCTCCTGCTTGTGCTCTCTCTCAGATAAATAAATAAAAATCTTAAAATGAAAAAAAGAAGTAAAGTCAGTATTTGAACCCAAGTGTGTCTGGGCCCAAAGTAGAAGCTCTTAACCTAATGGCGAAGGAGGTTCTTGGACTTCCTAAAATCGAGGAACATGTAAAACAGGGTTAATACTACTTGCCTTATAGAAATATGAAATAAATACGAGGCATAGGTTGGTGACTGGTGACTGTTCTTTCTGTTCCTAATCTAACAAAAGTTATGTTTTCGGGACATGTGGGTGGCTCAGTTGGCTAGGTGTCTGCCTTATACTCAAGTCATGATCTCAGGGTCCTGGGATCTAGCCCCACATCGGGCTTAGCAGGAAGTCTGATTCTCCCTCTCCCTTTGCCTGCTGCTTTCCCTGCTCTGTCAAATAAATAAATAAAATCCTAAAAAAAAAAAAAGAAATGTTATATTTTCATGTGGATTATCTCTATCTACCTGTATTAATTTTTTTTCACAAACAGATTTGTCATATAGCTCTATTCCTAGCATACACTCAAAGTTGTCAAGTTTATCCTGTGGCCTACTAGAATTCAGGCCATTCAATGTGAATTTTGGAGTCAAAACTAGCAGGTTTCAAATCCTGGCACTGCCACTTACTACAGTGTGATTTGGGGCAAGGTTTTTAATCTCTTTAAGACCCAGTCTTCATCTATAAAAGGGAGATATTCCTTTTTCAACAGGCTTCTTATAAGGAGTAAATGAGATAGTATGTGTGGAGGTGATCTTCTAATTATTGAAATAAAAAGTACTAGTAAACCAGGAATGGGTATGAAGTGAAAGGTAGTTGGGAAACCTCAAATCTGGACCTGGCATCTTGGGGTTAGACAAGCTATCTTCTAGAGGCCGAAAAAGCTGTGGGATCTCAGAGGATTGCTGTGAAGGCAGAAATGCTATTGATGAAGGTGGTCAAGAGCAAATGCCTGGATAATAAGCCAGGAGGGCCCTCTTTCCAAAGGCATTTCCAACTCTTAAAATTCTCCTTTCCCCACTAGAGTCTTATCACAAGATCTTCTCTTTCTTTGTTTAAGCCCAGTTCCTCACTAGAAATTCTAATCAACAATTATTTTTGAACACAGATGAATAATATCAGTTTCCACCCCAAACAAACTCAAAACTAGCAAGAAAATAATTATGCAAACAAATGATTAAAACTAATTATCTCAATTGGGCACCACAAGAAAACTACCTTTTTATTTTTTTTATTTCTTAAAAATTTATTATTACTATTTTTAGAAAAGTGGCTTTCTTTTTTTTTAAAGATTTATTTATTTGACAGACAGAGAGACAAGTAGGCAGAGACACGGGCAGAGACAGAGGAGGAAGCAGGCCTCGATCCCAGGACCCTGAGATCATGACCTGAGCCAAAGGCATAGGCTTAACCCACTGAGCCACCCAGGCACCCCATAAGAAAACTACCTACAAAATACAAAGAAGGGGTGGCGCCTGGGTGGCTCAGTGGGTTAAGCGACTGCCTTCGGCTCGGGTCATGATCCTGGAGACCCGGGATGGAGCTGCTCAGCAGGAAGCCTGCTTCTGCCTCTCTCACTCCCCCTGCTTGTGTTCCCGCTCTAGCTGTGTTTCTCTCTGTCAAATAAATAAAATCTTTAAAAAAAAAATACAAAGAAGGGAGAGACTAACTTCATCTGGAGAAAACCAAGGAAGGCCTTTTCAAAAACAAAAAAAAATTTCTGGGCTGAATTTTGAGGATAAATATAAGTTAGCTAGATATGTCAGGGGAGAGGGTGAGAATGGATGAGGCTATTCCAGGCAGAATGAGCACATGTATAAAAACACAGGAGAGTTGGTGTATCCAATCTTAGACCAGTCAGCCATGGCCAGCACACAGCATGAATGTCACTGTTGCTCTTACATTTGGGAATTTTTGAGGGGTGGGGTGGGGAAGGGGAGAGATGACTCATGGTGATAAATGCTAGCTTTTAAATGCATAGCTGGGATCACAAGAAAGTAAGGAAAATCCTTAGGGAGCCAAAACAAAGAAAGAACATAAAACCAGAGCAGTAAACATGTAATATTAAACTGAAGCATCCATGGCTGGGAATATGGTAGGATAGAGAAAAGAGTGTCAGTTGTAGAAATTAAGTGGCTTGCATTTTAATCCTCCATGAAGACAGAAGGGTTTGGAGCCTGTGTGAGAAAGGGAGTTGGAATTGAAATTTCCCAATAAACCTAAGATCCTCAAAAGGCTACACCTTTTGAAGGGTGGAGTTATAAAAAAAAATTCCATCCTCAGGGAGGCAAGAAGGAAATTTATCTACCTATTCCGTTATTCCTGGCTCTGGGTGAAAAGGCACTTGCACACACACACACACACACACACACACACACACACACAACTTTCCTAAGAATTTGTAACTACAAGATTATATTTTATGTTGATTTTGAACTTAAATCTTTACCCTGTTGGGCACCTGGCTGGCTCAGTTGGTAGAGCATATGACTCTTAACCTCAGGGGGGAGAATTCAAGCCCCATGTTAGGCATAGGGATTACTTAAATAAATAAATAAAACCACATTATAGAAAAAAAAAATCTATGCCTTATTGTCCAGGAATGTTGACAAGGAATTGGCATTAAAAGTCGTTTTGGGGGGCGCCTGGGTGGCTCAGTTGGTTAAGCGACTGCCATCGGCTCAGGTCATGATCCTGGAGACTCGGGATCGAGTCCCACATCGGGCTCCCTGCTCGGCGGGAAGCCTGCTTCTCCCTCTCTCACTCCCCCTGCTTGTGTTCCCTCTCTGGCTGTGTTTCTCTCTGTCAAATAAATAAATAAAATCTTTTTTTTTAAGATTTTGTTTATTTGATATTAAAAAAGAGGGATGATCTCAAATCAATAACCCACTCTTCCACCATAAGAAACTAGAAAAAAGAGAAGAAAACTAAACACAGAACAAGCAGAAAAGAAGGAAATAATAAAAGTAACATGAAAATAAATGAAAGATAAAATAGATGGTAGAGAAAATGAACAAAACTAAAAGTTAATTCTTTGACAAGATTAACTATGTTTTTCATTTATTTTATTTTTTTTTAAGATTTTATTTGTTTGTCAGAGAGAGAGAGAGAAAGAGAGGGCACAAGCAGGGGAGCAGCAGGTGGAGGGAGAGAGAGAAACAAGCTCCCTGCTGAGCAAGGTGCCCAATGTGGGACTCAATCCTAGGACCCTGGGACCATGCTGAAGGCAGACACTTAACCAACTGAGCCACTGAGGCATTCCCAACATTAACTGTATTGACAAACCTTTAAGTAGACTAACCAAGAAAACCAGCAAGACTCAAATTACCAAAAATAGGAGTGAAAGAGGAAATATCACTACTGACCTTACAGAAATAAAATGGATTATAAGTGAATACTATGAACAATTATATTCCAACAAACTAGATAACTTAGATGACATGGACACATTCTTAGAAAGACACAACCCATTGAAACTGACTTAAGAAGAAACAGAAAATATCAGGACACCAGGCTGGTTTAGTTGGAAGAGCACGGATTGTGAGCTCAAGTCCCACAGTGGATGTAGAGATTACTTAAATAAATAAAAAAGAAACCTTAAAAAAGAAGAAATAGAAAATCTCAACAGATATACAAAAAATATAGAGATTGAATCAGTAATAGAAAGAAAACTCCTGAAAAGAAAAGCCCAGGTCTAGATGGCCTCACCATGACTTTTACCAAACACTTAATGAAGAATTAACATCAGTCCTTTACAAACTCTTAAAAACATAGAAGAACATAAGAGGGATGATCACTTCTCAACTCATTCTATGAAACCTGTAGTACACTGCTACCAAAGATAATAAGATCACACAAAAACTACAGGCCAAATATCTTTTATGAATATGGATGCAAGGGCCCTCAACAAAACACTAGCAAAACAAATCCAGCAACATATAAAAAGGATTATATGCCATTACTGAATGGGATTTATCCCAGGAATGCAAGGTTGGTTTAACACACAAAAACAGTTAATGCAATACAGCAAATTAATATAACAAAGAGAAAAACCCCACGACCATCTCTATAAATACAGAAAAAGCATTGACAAAATGCAACATACTTTCGTGATGAAAACATTCAATAAACTAGGAAAGGAAGGGAATAGTTGCAGTAAGGATTCAATACAATCCCTATCAAAATCCTAGTTGGCTTCTTTGTAGAAATTGAAGAGCTATAGGACACCTGGGTGACCCATTCAGTTAAGCATCTGCTTTTAGCTCAGGTCATGATCCCGGGGTCCTAGGATGGAGCCCTGCGTTGGGCTTCCTGCTCAGTGAGGAGTCTGCTTCTCCTTCTTCCTCTGCTCTTCCCCCTGCTTGTGCTCTCTCTCTCTCGCTCTGACTCTGCACTCTCTCTCAAATAAATAAATATAATCTTAAAAAAAAATAAAGAAATTGAAGAGCTGACACTAAAACTCAAATGAAAATTCAATGCATCCATTACAGCAAAAATAATCTTGGAAAAACAGGACAAAGTTGGAGGACTCATACCTCCCAATTTCAAGACTTACTACAAACTACAGTACTCAGGATAGTGTGGTACTAGCATAAGGAGAGATTCAGATCAACGTAAAAGAAGAGTCCAGAAATAAATCCTTACATTTATAGTCAACTTTTTTGCAAAAAGGGTTCTTTTTTTAAAAAAGATTTTTATTTTATTATTTATTTGACACAGAGAAAGAGAGATCACAAGTAGGCAGAGAGGCAGGCAGAAAGAGAGGAGGAAGCAGGCTCCCTGCTGAGGAGAGAACCCAACGCCGCCGCAGGCCTTAATCCCAGGACCCTGAGATCATGACCTGAGCCAAAGACAGAGGCTCAACCCACTGAGCCACCAAGGCATCCGCAAAAAGGGTTCTAAGACAGCTCTGTGGAGGAAAGAATACTAGTGTTAACAAATGGTGCTGGGGAAACCGGATATCCACACACAGAGGATAAAGCTGGATCCCAACCTCACACCAAGTACAAAAACTAGTTCAAAATGAATGACAGACCTAAACATAAGAGCTAAAACTATAATACTCTTAGAAGAAAAATGGTATACATCTTCCTGACCTTGGATTAGGCTGTATTTCCTTCAATAGGACACCAAAAGCACAAGTGACAAAAGAAAAAATAAATAAATTGGATGTAACAAACCTTGAACCCTTTTGTATTTCAAAGAATACCATCAAGACAGTGAGAGGACAACCCACATAATGCAAGAAAATTTTTGCAAATCGTATTTTTAGTAAGGGACTTAAGTCTAAAATACATGAAAAATACTTATAACACAGTAAAAACCAAACAAAAGACCCCAATTTAAAAATAGGCAAAAGATCTGAAGAGACATTTACCTTTCAAAAATATACAAATGGCCAGGGATGCATGGGTGGCTCAGTCGGTTAAGCATCTGCCTTCAGCTCAGGTCATGATCCTGGGGTCCTGGGATTGAACCCCACATCAGGGCTCCCTGCTCAGAAGGGAGTCTGCTTCTCCCTCTCCCTCTGCCTCTGCCCCTCCCCTACTTGTGCTCTCTCACACTCTCTCGATTCAATAAATAAATATATCTTTAAAAACATATATATACAGGGGCGCCTGGGTGGCTCAGTTGGTTGGGCGACTGCCTTCAGCTCAGGTCATGGTCCCGGAGACCGGGGATTGAGTCCCACATCAGGATTCCTGCTCCGTGGGAAGCCTGCTTCTCCCTCTCTCACTCCCCCTGCTTGTGTTCCCTTTCTGGTTGTGTTTCTCTCTATCAAATAAATAAAATCTTTAAAAGAAAAAAAAGCATAGATATACAAGTGGCCAATAAGCACATGAAAAGATGATCAGTTATTGGCTATTGGGTAAATTCATTTTTTTTTTTAAGATTTTTTTTATTTGACAGAGAGAAACACAGCCAGAAAGGGAACACAAGCAGGGGGAGTGAGAGAGGGAGAAGCAGGCTTCCTGCCGAGCAGGGAGCCCAATGTGGGACTCGATCCCGGGTCTCCAGGATCATGACCTGAGCCGAAGGCAGTTGCCCAACCAACTGAGCCACCCAGGTGTCCCTCTGCCTTTTTTTTTTTAAGATTTAATTTTTTTGGGCGCCTGGGTGGCTCAGAGGGTTAAGCCTCTGCCTTCGGCTCAGATCATGATCTCAGGGTCCTGGGATCGAGTCCCACATCGGGCTTTCTGCTCCGCCTGCTTCCCCCTCTTTCTCTGCCTGCCTCTCTGCCTATTTGTGATCTCCTCTCTGTCAAATAAATAAAATCTTTAAAAAAAAAAAAAAAAGATTTAATTTTTTTAGGGGTGCCTGGGTGGCTCAGTCATTAAGCGACTGCCTTCGGCTCAGGTCATGATCCCTGAGTCTGGGCATTGAGCCCCGCATCAGGCTCCCTGCTCAGCGGGAAGCCTGCTTCTCTGGACTCTCTCACGCCCTCTGCTGTGTTCCCTTTCTAGCTGTGTTTCTCTCTGTCAAATAAATAAATAAAATCTTAAAAAAATTTTTTTTAAATTTATAAATAAATAAATAAATGGCATCAGATTCAGAAAAAAACATACTTTTTGGTTCAATGTTAAAAAAAAGAATGAGGGGGTGCCTGGGTGGCTCAG
>PITA01002772.1:16315-145471 GCA_004023965.1 Spilogale gracilis | reverse complement strand
CAGCATAACTTTTGTAGTATTCTATTGATCAGAAGCAAGTCTGAGCCCCACCCCCTCAACACACACACAAGAGGAAGAGATTACACAAAAACTTGAGTACCAGGAGTTTAGGGTAACTGAGGTTGTATTAAAATCTGTGGACCACAGGAATGAATGGGAGCTTAAGTCAGATTAAAAAATGTTTATTCCCATGTTCAGGTAAATTGGAAAGGGATATGGGGTACGGATTTTTTGTCAGGTGGACTAAAATAAACAGGAATATAGGGCACAATCTTATTTGTACTGATGGTATCTTATGGAGATATGGATGATTACATCTAATTATAGACATATCTTGGAACTGGTTCAAGGTAAAGTTTGGAGGATTGGAAGATGGGAAGTCATGGTCATAGTGAAAGTAAGCCAAATTCTGTCCCTCCCCTACCACCCATTCCTGATCCAATGGAGAGCAGTGGAAGAGCTACGGGAAGGGGTTCTTTCCAGCAGCAGTTAGCTTTCAGTATGTCATTATAGCACAATAAAGCAAACAAGCTCTAGAGTTGAACACATCTAGGTTTAAATCCTGGTCTTATATTTGTTCACTCTAGAACCCTGCGCAGGTTATTGAGAATGATTTTCCTTAACTAACAGTGTATGAGTACAGGAGGTAAGTGCTACTATTATTTGCATTTTACAGATGAGGAAACTAAAACTGGAGTTAAAGTTAGCTCCTTTACCCTACAAGGATGTATTGAAGGTTAACAGGACAACAAACTTAAAGCATATTAGATATTAAAAAACAATTAGTCATGAATAGCATCCTCATCTAAGATGAACCAACATGTTCTAATCAACATATTTGTAAGGAGAATAATTTAAGCTCAACTATTACTTATTTAAAGTTTGTAATTTATGAAAAATATGATAGACCATTACCACTAAAACTTACTTTCAAAGTCTACAAAGTTCAAAGCAGATTATAACATGTAAAAATTATGGTATTTAGATTGAAAAATTGAAAAGAAAATTCAAAAATGTATGGCATCATACTTTATTCCAATAGTTCTACCTGTATAAGAAAAAATATGACCTGGAGGAATGTTATTGGTAGCACTTAGTTTTTTTGTTTTGTTTGTTTGTTTTTTGTTTTGTTTTGTTTTTAGAAAGGAAGGAAGGAAAAAAAGAATGGGGAGGGAAGAAAGTAGGAAGGGGAAAGGACAGAAAGCAAGAAAGAAGTGAAGAAAAAAAAGAAAAAAGGAGTCCCTAGAAATTTTTAAAATTTTGAAAATGAAGTACATTTAAGCTTATTTCCAAGTTTACTATCAAGCTTTTATTGAAAGTGTCACTATAAATTGTTGGCCCACTTGAAGCTAGTTAGGCAAAATAAATTTCTCAAATTCATAGTTGAAAATATTTTATTTCTTAGACCATAGTAATTAGCATTAAGACAGCCTGATGCTTATAAATGGTGAATAAAAATACATTTCTCTGGAGTTCTTGGAAATCAGTGCATAATAAAGAAGAAATGCTTCAGCTTATGAATTCTTGGATTAATGCCTACAAAAGGTAAAAAGTCAAAAAGACTGAAATGTTGCAGGACATCATTAAAGAAAATCAATATTTTGTCAGCTACCTTAATAATATATGACGCCATAATGCTGAGCAACAAAAGAACAGTTGTCAAGTAGTGAAAGATACCTTATTTAAAAAAAATTTGGGTGTTTCACTAATGATAAAGAGATTACTGAGCTCAATCTGCCTAGCATTACAATCACATCTGTAGAATATTAGATATTATTTGAATGAAGTGAAAATTTGAAAATGTGGAGAAAAGGGAATTCTTGTCTAATATGGATGGGAATGTAAATTGGTGCATCACTACTGAAAACAGTGTGGAGGTTCCTCAAAAAATTGAAAATAGAACTATAAGATCTAGTAATTCAACCTCTATTTAAACAAAAAACACTAATTCAGAAAGATATATGCACCCCTATATTCACTGCAGCAATAGCCAAGATATGGATATATCCATAGTTCATCAATAGATGAATATAGAAATAAGATGTCACACACACACACACACACACGCACACACACACACACACACACACACACACACACACTAGAATATCTTGCCATTTGCTATGGCATGAACCTAAAGGGTATTATGCTAATTGTGGGGAGCCAGAGCCAGGATGGCATCAACAGTTGAGTAAGAGCTCCTGAACTCATCAGCCTGGACGTTTTCGCCCAGGCGAGGCAAGAGTTAACAGTTGAGCGAAACTCCTGGTACCCACCTGTCTAGGCCCCTGCTTTTGTGAGAGAGAAGAGACAAAGGACAGTTAAATATGTGTGGGTTTTAACTAATAGCTTAGGAGGAATTAAGACATTTGGCGCCATGGGGTCTGTTATTGGTGTTTGGGAAAGAGATAAGGGGACTGTGGGGGTATGGAAAGAAGTTGTATAATCCTTGTTGTGACCTTTCCATTATGGATGTTTATACACTACTGAGCACTGTTCACTATATAATGGCTGGTGACCCTGGATAAAATCGACACTGTTTGGACACGAATCCACTTTGTCCCTCCCGTCCCCATCTCTTTTCCTCTTCTTCTTTCTTTCACCATCTCCTGGCCGCAACAGCTAAGTGAAATAAATCAGAGAAAGACAAATACTCTATGATTTCACTTTTATGTAAAATCTAAGAAAACAAAAGAAACAAAACAAAAATAGGACTCACAGACATAAGGAACAAACTGAAGTTTGAGGGGATGGGGAATGAGTGAAATAGGTGAAGAGGATTAAAATGTACAAACTTCCAGTTATAAATAAGTCATGTAAAGTACAGCATAGGGAATATAGTCAATAGTATAATAACTATATGGTAACATGGTAACTAGACTTAGCCTCCATTGTATTCTAAAGTTTGTAAATTATTAGTTAAAGCAAAGTTAGAACACTTGATACTAATATTGCATATCAGCTATATGTCAATAAAAAATTAAAATGAAATAAAATAGAATAAAATAAAACCATTTTAAGTGACTCTAGGTGTCACTTAACGATAACAGAATGGAATTTAAATTTTATTCATACCTATGTAATATAAGAAATCTAAAAATAAATTTAAGTAAATATATCTGAAAATATCTATTATTAAATGTGGTTTCATATAATTATCAAATAGTGTAGGGGCGCCTGGGTGGCTCAGTTGGTTAAGCTACTGCCTTCGGCTCAGGTCAGGATCCTGGAGACCCAGGATCGAGTCCCACATGGGGCTCCCTGCTCCTCAGGAAGCCTGCTTCTCCCTTTTTCAGTCCCTCTGCTCGTGTTCCCTCTCTGGCTGTATTTCTCTCTGTCAAATAAATAAAATCTTCAAAAAAAAATTATCAAATAGTGTAAAAATTATGAAAATTTCCAAATATGAGTTTGTGGCAGCTGACATTAAGAAAAAAATATAAAGTAATGGATTCTCAATTATTAGTCATGCTTGCATAAATATATTTTCTTATTTCTCAATTTTATCAATTATAGGATGAAACTTTATAGAAACAGCTAATTTTATATGGATTTTAATGATAAAACAATTAACACAAATTTAAACAAAAGATCTGTGTATATAGTTTTGTAATTTAGTCTTTCTCACTACTGAAGTAATTTATTATTCATCAGTAAAGACCCCTTTTAACCTAGGCAGAAAAATTTTGGATTATATTGTAAATGTAGTGTATTAATAAATAGTGTCCTTATTAAAACTAAACAGGGCATGCTTACTTGAGGCAACAAACTCAACAAAATTTAAATAATTTTTTTCTAAGTAAAAATATACAATGGTTAAATAAATAAATCATGCATAATTTACATGTTAGGCTTAAAATGGTTTTATAAGAGGAATATTCATAAGAGAATAGGTTCAAGAACCAGCAGTATGTAGAAAATTCTATATCAGTTGGTGCTAGATGTTATTAGACTTGTGAGCAAAAAAAGAAATCTAAAGTTCTCTCAAAATTGTCAGTTCTTACAGGACTATTCATACATCCTCAAAAATATTCGCCACTTTTCTTTATAGAAATTAACATATTTTTTTGAAAAATATCATGCTTTAAAGCATTTTAAAACTATCACACTTAGATGTCTCAACTTCATTTTCTTTTTGCTTGACTAAGTTGCATTCATGAGAGAACACTCACTAACTCATCCAAGCAGTGTCATCAGCCCTACCTGACTCAGTGTTTCAACAATAAACTTAGTTATCATCTTAAGCCCCATTTCTGTTTTACCCATTGGTCTTTAGTATATTGTTCCCCTTAATTAAACCAAAGTTAGGTGGTTTCAGGACTCAAATTATACTCTTTATAAGAAATCGAATCTATGACAAGTAAACTTTTTGTATTAGTTTCATGAATTCTCAAAACATGTCAAACACTTCAAAAATTATATATCATAAAACTTGTTTTCCTAAAAGTGCATTCAGTGGACTTTGGTGATGATTCAGTCATCAGATGTAAACTTGAGTAAGTTATTGCTTTCTCCCTCCATTAAGAAATTGATGACAGTAACAGTCTATTTCATAACATATGTGATATACTTAAGACAGTGCTTGACTCATAGTAAGAACACAGAAATTCAATAAGGTATTTTCTTGGGGAGTCCATATGCTGGGATCTTAGGGTTTAAATCTCGAGTGACTCCTGTGTGAATGTTTCCGTAGTCTTTCAGAGAGGATTGACTCACGCTTCCTGATGTCTTTTCTTTATCTACCTCTATGTTGAGAGTTACAACAGTATATGCAGTTGTATTAACCAGAAGTCTTTCAGTTCCATGAATTAAATCTAACTAAAATTAGCTTAGTCAAACAAAGTTTTACTGACTAATGGAATGGAGCTGAAAGGCAGACATAGTTTAGGATAGAATTTGGGGGTTCCAGATATGTTACCAAGGCTCTTTTTTCCACGTCTTGCTTCCCTTTGTATATTTTTTTTTCTCAGACTCAAGATTTCCATGTGGGAAAACATTTGTCTATGGAATGCTCCAAGTCTATATCATTAGAGCACAACTGAGCTTAGTTCACACACCTAGCCCTGGAGCAATCCCTGTAGCAAACAGAATAGATTCATTTGCTAATTCAAACTATATAGCCAGCCCCCAAATACAGGGGTTAATAATACCACCAGACTGCATAGAATAGAGAAAGGTTGTTCCTCGAATACTAAGGATAGACTTTTTATCCTAAGAGTTAAGGGACGCTGAGCAAGTAGAAATGATGATTACCTAGTGAAGAAATTATTCTTTTGCTTCTAATTTGTGAACTTCTTGGGCATGGAGGTATTAACTTTATTTCCTTATTATCTAAAAGTGAGTACACTGTATGTGTGTGTTCAGTGAAAATTGTGGGTATAATCTAAACTAAACTAGACTAGCCAAAGGAGACCTCACTGGAAAGTTCTAATAATTTCAGCAAACCCTGAAAAAGGTAACGGACCACCATGGTATATTTGTCAAAACTAGGAAACACACCAGTTACTTCAGACTTCATTCAGAGTTCAGTAGTTGTTCCTTAATGTCTTTTTCTTCTCAGGGTCCAGTCCCAGAAACCATTTGCATTTAGTTGTCATGGTTGCCTTAGTCTCTTGCCTATGACAGCCAACCTTTCCTTGTTTCACGACCTTGAAGTTTTGTGGAGTACTGGTTAGGTATTTTGCAGAAGGTCCCTCAATTTGAGTGTGTCTGATTTTTTTTTTTTTTCTCATGACTAGACTTGGATTTTTGTTTCTTGGAGGGGATGCCACAGAGGCAGTGTGTTTTTTGAAGTTAGAAAAAAATAGATCCTATTTGCTGATGAAATAAGTCAGTAGAGAGGGGAGATTTAATGATGTTCAAGTAACTTTGAGCACACAAGAAGAAATAGGATTTAGAACCCAGAAGGAGAAATGGGCTTGGATGAAACAGGGATGGTTTATTCATAATTATTAAAGGAAAGGCTCACAGAGTTTGTGAGCAGAGGCATGAAGGAGAGTACATGTGGTGGTAGCAGCTTAGTCTTCTTTTGATTGTATATTAGTTTTCCATTGCTATGTAACAAATTATCACAAATTTAGCAGCTTAAAACAACACATATTTTATTATCTCACAGTTTCTGTGAGTCAGGATACGTGGCATAGCCTACCTGGATTCTCATCTCCAGGGTCTCACAGAACTGTACTTGAGGTGTTAGCTGGTGTTAATGTAAAGTGCAGTCCTCTTCCCAGGTCATGTGGTTGCTAGGGAAATTCATTTACTTGAAGCTGTAGACTCATGGTAGTTTGCTTCTTATCAGTAACAGAGTATCACTAACATCTTGTCTCTATCTCTGGACTTTTTATTTTTATTTATTTATTATTATTTTTTAAGATTTTATTTATTTGACAGAGAGAAAGACAGCCAGAGAGGGAACACAAGCAGCGGGAGTGAGAGACAGAGAAGCAGGCTTCCCACCAAGGAGGAAGCCCGATGTGGAACTGGATCCCAGGGCTTCGGCATCAGGACCCTCTCTGGACTTTTTTTTTTTTAATAGGCCTCACTTGATTAGATCAGCCCATCGAGGATTAATTGCCTTTTGATTAACTTAAAATCAACTGAATACATATTTCAATTATATCCTCAAAATCCCTTCACTTTTGCCCAACAATAATTGCAGGGATGATAACCCATTAACTGTGCTGTACTCTGTTAGAAATAAATAATAGATCCTGCTCACACTTATGGGAAGGGGATTATATAAGGGCATTCCTCATTGGGTATCATCTTTCTTAGTTAAGTAGGAAGCAAGATCACAAATTGGACAGAGAAAGTGGTGGAGGTTTCAGAAAATGGGAAAAAAAGGATGACCTATATCTAAGAATGTGTACTTTTGACTAATCTTTTTAAGATTTCTCCAGCATGTGGTTTCCTTGGATAATGGTTTATTCAACCCAATCATCATACTTTTGTCAATTACTTAATATTCTGAAAGGTATTTATGGGACTTTATCACAAATAGCAAGAACAGAATTGGTCTACTGTCTTTTTTTTTTGAATTATGATTAATGGAGAAATGAGGTTAATATTCAACACATAGTTTCCTAAATCTTAATATTGATTGAAAAGCATGTCAATATTTACTTTTTTAAAAATTTCTGGTGCATGTTCTCTTTTAATAGCTGTGTTAAATTTAGCAAAACATTTAATGGAAGAGCACAGGGATTATGCAAATAGCTCAGAAGCTATGACTATCTCAAAACATTATACTGTTAGAGTAAATGACTGATTACAAGTCTGTTTAATTGGGACGCTTCTAGAATTTCTGCCACTAATGTGTTTAATCAACAAAATAGCTTTACTTTTATATAAGCAATGGAGTTTTTGTTTTTGTTTATATTACAGAAATTTTCTGAAATTTACTTTGTATAAAAGTGTCAGAAAAATAAAACCCAAAACTTATGAAATACACTACAATTTTATTTTTAATGTTTTAGTTACTGAAGATTAAAAAGAGATTATATATGCAATATTATTTAGTTATAACCATCACATCATGGAACACATCTACAATTTTCTTACCAGTAGCTCAAGAGGATTAGGATAACAATAAATGTTCATGAACAGAAAGTTTTGTGTAACACATTGTTTTGTATATGCAAAGCTTCACATAAATCTGTCTTCAATAAGTATTTTATTTACATCTATTCTGTGTCAGACACTGAGAGTGTAAAGGTGGAAAAGACATATTCCCTGAGGTTTCCAAGTTATGAGGAATGCTATATTTCATTAAATTTAGTGTTGGGTCCATGACTGCCTTTTTAAAAAAACATAAATATCTTTTATGTTCTCTTTTCTATGTGATATATTAATATTCTTAAAAAAGTGAAACCAAAGATATTTCCCACCCCCAGAAAGATACTCACTGATGAAGTGTATCTTACTACAAAGTAGTAAGTGCTAGGATAGAAGTAACTCAGAGTACCTAACCTGTGTGAGAGGAGGGACATGTCGGGCAAAGGAAAATACTTCTAGATAAGTTGACTCCATAGTAGAATGGCATAGTTTGTTCAGACCCATGTCTACTGAGTTGTGGGACATTGGCAACTTCTATAATACAGTTTATTTAACTAGTAAATAAAAGCTACCTCAATGTTAGATGGATATTACATGAAATAACATGTATAACACTTTAACACAGAGTTTGATATACATTAGATACTAGTTAAAAATATTTAGTTCCTTTCTTCCTTTGCTTTTCTGTTCCTTCTTGTCCTTTTTCAAGGAGGAGTAAGTAAGTGAGAAGCAATGAAAAAACATCTCTCTCTCTCTCACTCACACACACACACGTATCTTTATGGGGTTCTGAAATAGCAAGTTGTGTTAGATAATCCCATTGAAGTAAAAAATTATTATAGCAAAAATTTTGAGGGAAAAAAATGAACCAGGAGATGAGCCTGTTGCTATAAGCATAGAACAGTAATGGGACATCTTATATACCTTGTGAAGTTTGTGCTTTATTCTACAGGAAATTGGCAGTCACTTAAAGGATTCAAATCAAGAGAATGATCTAGATTTTGGGTCTACAGATTGATTGCATTAAGCTGTACTATAGGTACATAAGCTAGCTGAGAAAATCTAACAGGCCAAGTGAAAAATGATGATGTCCTAGGTATGGTCAGAAGTTATACAGATGGAGGATAGCATAGATATTTAGGGAATACCCACGGGGGAAATGTAGCAGTACTTACTGGCTGATGTGGTTTAGGGCACTGAAAGAGTGTGGTAAGGCAAAGAGTGATTCCAGGTTTTTGGTTGTATGGTATGAATGACAGTGTTATGAATTGAGATAGAGAAGAGAAAATGAGGAGACGAGATAAGAAATTCTACTACTAGTGAAAGTGACAATGTTGGCCATTGTGTAAAGATATGTTTAACTTTATAAGAAATTGCCAAACAATTTTTGAAAGTTGGGGAAATATTTTATACTAGCACCAGAAAAGTAGGAGTGCTCTAGCATTGTAAGTCTTTTTAATTTTAGTCATTTGTATGAGTGTGTAGTAGTACCACATTGTAGGCTTAGAAAATACTAATATACAGACAACTCATCAGTTTGTGTTTGTTTTTTGCGTATGTATATGTTGAATGGAAATGACTTGTATAGCTCTATGAATTTTGGCAAATGTAAAGTGCTGTTGAGTAATAAAATGTCTTCTGCTGCTCCTTTGTAATGAAGCCCCTGTCCCCAACTCCTAGACCTTGGAGACCACCAATCTGTTATGCTTTTTCCAGAATATCATAGAAGTAGAATCATAAAACATATATGGGCTTCCCCTGCTACCTAAGAGTTTGCTTTATACCACTTTTCTTTTAGGAAAGATCTACATTAGTATCTATTTCTGTGAACCAAAAGAAATTTGAAGAGGATTTTCATCTTTGTGAAATAGTAACTTCTTCGTTTTACATGAATTTAGTTCACAAAGGTTTCATAGGAATGTTCTGCTTTTAGAGTAGTGGGGGGAATACCTGTAATCCTTGCCAATTGACTTCTTTCACTTAGCACAATGCATTGGGATTTATCCATGCAGTTGTATGTGTCAGTGTTTTGTTATTTTTTTTATTGCTGAGCAGTATGAATGTACCAAAATTCATTTGCCCATTCACTCACTGATGGACATTTTGGTTCTTATTTTGAGTAAAAGAAATGACAGGGATGGTCAACATTTATTGAACATTAGCATGTTTTGGGATGGTTTTATTTTATTTTATTTTATTTTATTTTATTTTATTTTATTTTATTTTTTAAGATTTTTATTTATTTAACGGAGAGAGAGATCACAAGTAGGCAGAAAGGCAGGCAGAGAGGCAGGCAGAGAGAGAGGAGGAAGCAGGCCGAGCAGATCCTGATGCGGGCCTTGATCCCAGGACCCTGAGATCATGACCTGAGCCGAAAGCAGAGGCTTTAACCCACTGAACCACCCAGGAACCCTGGGATGATTTTAGACACTTTATTTGTGTTAACATATTTAATATCCACAACAATGTTATTTGAAAGGCAAAAGTTAGAGTAATAAAATTCAGAGTGGATGACAGATATTAATTTTAAGGTTTGTATTATTTCATCAAATTCTTTTTTTTTTTTTTTTTTAAGATTTTATTTATTTGACAGAGAAAAACACAGCTAGAGAGGGAACACAAGCAGGGGGACTGAGAGAGGAAGAAGCAGGTTTCCTGCCGTGCAGATAACCTGATCTGGGGCTCGATCCCTGGACTCCAGGATCATGACCTGAGCTGAAAGCAGACGCTTAAAGACTGAGACACACAGGCGCTCCTCAAATCCTATTTTTTCACATAGTTTTTAATGTTTATACAAAAGTATGTAGACTTTTCATTTTTTGTTTTGGTTTTGATGCTATTGATAACACAAAAGTAGTAATAGTTCTAAATAGCATGTTAGTTATTTCCAATCCAATGCCTTCATTTTAAAGATATGGAAACCAGGTAGATGAGTTATCAATAAACATTTTGTTCTCCTTTTTTTTGTGAATGAATGGTGGTCTAGAGCAAATGTACTACCGATTCAGCAAATGTAAATTTCATTTTCCCTTCTGAAACCAATATATATATTTCACTCAGCCTTTCATTTTGATTATTTATAAGGAAACTTATATAGCTGATTTGGTAGGAGGGATCAAAAAAATGTAAACTGCATCACCTAAAACATAATGCTTTGTTAAAAACTTTATTTTGAAAGCAGGAAGCTGGTGTCTTATTCATGTGTAATCCCCTTCACCATCACACTCTCAGGAAAAAATTAAAGAAATATTAGTGAATATTCAAAAAATTGTGGGAAGAATTGCTTGAAATACATACATGGACTATTCACTTTTTGAGATAAATGGATGGCTGAGTGGGTGGGTAGATGGATGGATAAATAAATGCTTTTAGTGCATGATACTGCAACCATATACTGTAAAGATATTTATAAGAAAAAGCCTTATGAAATTTGGTCTTGGCATATTCTAAGAAGTTGTTGATAAAGACATTGTTCATTACAGTATCCCCTGAGAATACTCAAAAAGGAATCTTTCTTAATACTGAGACAGATATATATATATATATATACATATATATATTTGACACAATATGTGTCATATATGACAAATATATATATTTGACACATATTACATTAATTTCAGTTGTACAACATAGTGATTTGACAAATCTATACATTATGCTAGGTTTACCACAAATATAATTACCATCTTTCTCCATACAACACCATTATAATACCACTGACTATATTCCCTGTGATGTACCTTTCATCCCTGTGATTTATTCCGTAACTGGAAGCCTGTCTCTCCAAACCACTCCTCATTCATTACCCATTTTGCTCATCTCCCCACTCCTCTCCCTTCTGGCGACAAACAGTTTTATTTATGTGTCAGTTTCTACTTTATTGATCATTTTTGTTTTTTATTCCACCTTTAAGTGAAACCATATGGTATTTTTCTTTCTCTGACTTACTTCACTTAGCGTAATACCCTGTATGTCCTTTCATGTCATTGCACATAGCAAGATCTCATTCTTTTTATAGCTGAGTAATATAACTTTCTATATATTTACCACATCTTCTTTCCCATTAATCTATAGACAGACACTTTAGTTGCTTCATTTTGGCTACTGTAAACAATGCCAAATAAACAAGGATGCAAATATCTTTTCAAATTAGTGTTTTCATTTCTGCAGGTAAATTACCCAGTAATGGAATTACTGGATCATATGGTGTTTCAATTTTTAATGTTTTACAAAACGTCCACAGTGGCTATACCAATTCCCACTGACAATGCATGAGGGTTCCCTTTTTCTCTGCATCCTTGCCAACACTTTTTTTAATTCTAGCCATTCTGATAGGTGGTTCTCATTGTGGTTTGTGTTAGCACTTCCTGATGATTAGTGATGTGAAGCATCTTTTCAGGTTTCTGCTGCTATATCTTCTTTGGAAAAATGTCTATTTTTTTAAAATCAGATTTTTAAAATCAGATTTGTTTTATTGATGTTGAGTTGTATGTTTGTTATAGATTTTGGATATTAACCCCTTATTGGATATTGCAAATACATTCTCCCATTCAGTAACCAGCTATTTCATTTTGTTGGTTTCCTCTGCTGCGAAAAAGTTTTTTTATTTTGGTGTAGTCCAATAGTTTAATTTTGTCATTTCCCTTGTCTGAGGAGACCTCTACAAATATGTTGCTATAGTTGAAGTCAGAGATTACTGCCTATTTTTCTCTAGGAGTTTTATGCTTTTAGGTCTCACAATTAGGTCTTTAATCCATTTTACTTTTGTGTAAGAAAGTGGTCTAGTTTTCCTGGTACCATTTATTGAAGAGATGGCCTTTTTTTTTTCCATTGTATTCTTGCCTTTCTCATAATTAATTGACCATGTAAGTGTGGATTTATAGCTGAGCTCTCTATTCTATTCCAATGATCTATGTGTCTGTTTTTGTGCCAGTGCTGTACCGTCTTGGTTACTATACCTTTATAGTATGTCTTGAAATCTGGGGAAGTTTTGTTCTTCTTTCAAGATTAATTTGCTATTTGGGGTCTTTTGTGGTCCCATATATTTCTTAGTATTATTCTAGTTCTGTGAAAAATGCTGTTGTCATTTTGATAGAAATTTCATTGAATATGTAGATTGCTTCAGGTTGTATGGACATTTTAGCAATATTAATCCAATCCATGAGTTTGGCATATCTTTCATTTTTCTTTGTGTTATCTTTAATTTCTTTCATCAGTGTTTGAGTTTTCAGAATATAGATCTTTCACCTCTTTGGTTAAATTTATTCCAAGGTATTTTTTAATATGGTTTATATGGATTAATTTCTCTTTCTTATCATTAGCATATAGAAAGACAACAGATTTCTACATATTAAGTTTGAATCCTGCACCTTTACTAAATTCGCATATTTTAAAACTTTTTTTAGGGTAGCCTGTAGATTTTCTGTGTTTTGTGTCACGTCATCTGTAGATAGTTCTTCTTTCTTAACCAATTTAGATGCCTTTTATTTCTTGTTTGATTGTTGTGTTAGAACTTTCAGTACTCATTTGAATAAATATGGTAAGAGTGGACATCCTTAAGACAGTTATACTCTTCTTAAGAAATTTATTTATATCTTACTCTATGGGCATTGCACAATATGTAGATGATTAGATGTCTTTTCATACTGGTTACTCAAAAGCTTAAATTTGTGATCACCAGTATAGGACTGTATTTACCATAGTATTGTTTTCCTGTTAATGCTGGGATCAATGTGTATTCCTATTCTTCTTCCACTTCAACTGAGACTTTTCATCACATGTTATATGTGCTAACAGATCACTAACATTCTCTTTGAAATGAAGCAGATAAGAAAGACAGGTAAGTTGAGAGTAAAAGGGTTGAATACCAGGCATCAAGAGAAGGCAGATAAGTTGAGAGTAAAAGGGTTGAATAGCAGACATCAAAAAGGCAGAAAATAGGTTACAGAAGTAGGACTATCATTAAAAGCAATCACTTATGGTGTTTTCTTCTTACTTTCCAGACTCCAAACGTGGATCTATATCTAATAAGCAAAAGAATAAAACATTCCAGGTACTTCTAAGTAAATAAAATTAATTCAAATCAGCTATTCAAAAGCCATATTAGAATAGATGATAAATGAAATTTGGTCTTGGTATCTTGGTCCTGCCTAAGAGATAGGTACCTCATTTTGGGGTGCTTTATTCCTATCAGATAACTTTTTCATAAGATCAGGGAAAAGTTATCATATAATCAGAACCCTCATGGATTTACTTTCATTGAGTTTTGTTATATACTTAAAACTTATCCAATAATCATCACAATAACTAGCCATATGAAATCCCTTTGAGTGTAATGTTATGAAAAATGTTCTCAATAATTTTATATTCTATCAGAGGTCACAAATTAGTGACCCCAACAAGCAATTATTTTAAAAAACTTTTCTGGTATTTGCCAACATGTTGTAATTAGAAGAACTTTATACACACATAGGTATACACATTTCTTCATTTTAGTGACCCATAACTACAAAATGAACTGACAGCTGATTAGCAACTACTCCTTTTAGTTGAGAGTGGTCCACAGTTCCTAGGACTCTCTAGGGTCTTAAACCTGATGCATTTATTTACATTATTTCCAGTACATTATCTGACAGGTTATTATTATCCTATAGGTTTTTACATTTTTTTTTTACCATAGATATAATGCCAATTTTAAATCTTTTTTTTTGGTATAGTTGATATGTTACATTATTTCGAGGTACACAACATAGTGACTCAACAACTCTATATGTTATGCTGTGCTCAGCATAAGTGTAGCTACCATCTGTCCACATACAACACTATTATAGCTATACTCCCTATGCTTTACCTTTTATTTTAAATTGTGATGACAGGTAAAGTTTACTTTGTAGAGGAAAGAAGGTGCTCCCTTCCTGGCCAAAAACAAACAAAAAAAAAAACAAAGAAAAAACACATAACATCTTGTATTAACTACTCAGAAGCTCGATACCAAATATGTAGTCAACTATATATGCTAGCATATATATAGATGTACATATTCTTTTTAAAATCCCATCTTTCATTGTTCATATATTTTTTAATTCTTTTTATGAAAAAAATAAATCCTCTTTCAAAATGAGTTCACATTTTAAAAAGAGGAAACATTACCTAAACTCTATAGAAGAATGACTCAAGTAAAAAGAAAACAATGAAATATTATACTTTAAAAGAATATTTTATTTGGGGTTTATATAGTCTTTAGCTAAGAATACATAATACTCATGAGGAAAAATAGAATTTGAGCTCAGCTACTATTCATAAAATAATTGTCAACATTTTTTTTACAAGACAGCTAAAAAGTCAAGAGCATAATTTTCAAGAATGTACTTTAAATATAACACCAAATTTTCAAGTAAGAGTTTAATAGCAGCCTTGCAGTTAACTTTTTACATAAAGCCAGAGATTAGACTGCTCTATTTTAATATTATGGCTTAATAGACTGCCACATGGCTAAGGGAACCTAAGTAATTAAAAAAACAATACACAGAATGGCAGCATTCAGTAAATACAAACTTACTACATCCAAAAACATTCTGACACACTACCCTTCGGTGACTGGGTTTAAATATATAAATTTCTAAACTTTATTGCATTACAGTTGAATTTCTTCTAAATATATTACTCTTGCATTTGATAGTTTCAAAATCAGGGTAAAGATCGTATTACATAAGACATTATCAAATTAATAGTGTTTTCATAATGGCTTTTGTAAAACTGACTCACTTTTAATGCATAAACATAATTATAATTAATGTATTTTAAATGTAATTTAATAGCTAAAGAATGTCACTTTATTTAATGTTGTTTACAACAATCTTTGCTCAGATTAACCAATTCTTTCAAAAAGTCAAAAACAAGGCATGATGACACAATCATACACCATAGTACACCACTGCCTTACGTCATAAAATATTTATTTCACGGGGTCTTTTCTGAAAGGCTCTTTATGATTAGATTTGTTTTTTACCTAAATTGAGAAAATATATGATGCTTTTAAATGAAGTGTAGAACATCCAAAATACTGCTGTTTTAACTTCACTAAATTTTAGATCTGTTGACTATTTACTTACTAGTTGTTTTTGATTTTGATATAAATTATGTAACAACAAAACTAACCATATTGAAAAATGTTCCCCTCTTCATTGATGAAATATAGTAGCACTACTACTAAGTTCTTTGGACTACAATAAGCCTCTAAAATAAAGAAGCCAATGTAGCACTTGAATTCTCAAGAATGATAATTTTATGGGAAGCATACAATAACATTTAGACTTTATGTGGATATATAACAACGTCAGCCTAAAATTTTATCTGATCCAAAAAACTTTTTTGCTTGTGGGTAGGTCCATTTTTCATTTTGAAATTCTAGATATTTATAAAAATAACTGGAAGTTTGCTGGTCATAAAGTATTGCTTGTATACTATAGGAAATGAAGGTGTTTAGCCAATTCAAAATTTAGATACAGACTTTTAAGAGCTCTTTCTATAGGCACTACAGAGTTCAGGAACAGTCATCATCTTTAACAGGTCAGTTTGAAAAAGTGCATGGTTATTAACTTGGTAGATTCTCTAGTGGCTTGTAAGATTTCCCAAAAGAGTTAGGGCTAACATATAACTATTCCCAAAGAATTAAAAAATAACATCTCCACCCGCACATTCCCAAAAACTTTGTGTGTGTTTAACAAGTTCACAAATTTAAAAATGTATATACAGTTAAAGATACTTTGTTAAGTGCTGCATATCTCAAGTAGAGAAATACAGAGTGCTGAATGAATACTACTCTTCATGAATACTACTGTTAATCAGAAATTAAATATTCATAAATAGAAAGGAACACATTTTTATACCTAAGATACACTATTTCATGTATACTTTTTATTAAATGAAAGTTAATTATTCCATATAACAAAATAGTCTTCACTTTTTAAACAGAAAACAAGTTAACATACAACTTAAACATTAATAACAGCAGTTTTTGACAATATTAGTCCTTAAGGGGAACAATAAAACAAAGATTGTTTTCTATACAGTCAAATTAGACTGATTAAACCATAAAAGATTTGTGATTCATGCACTGCATATATTACACTGTTTAACAGTTTAATTTGCTTAAGTCACACCTAGATAGTTTAAATTAGGCAATCAGTTCCTTGCTTTTTCTTGTGATCAAAATGATCTAAACTGGGTTATAAATCAAATGATAAAGGCAGCTGTAATGGATACCTGAGGAAGAGTTATGAAATTAGAGATAATTCCTCCTAATTGTTTTTTAAAACAGGCAAAAAGACACAGGATTTTCATGTAATTATAAATTCTTAAACCATTATGAGATCAGATTCCAAACATTCTTCTCTTGAGAACAAATCTGTTTTATCTAACTTTGAAATCTGATCCTTACTGGCGGCTTGGAGTAAGGTGTTGGGAGACACAACAAAGTTCAGAGGTAAAGAGTGCTGTGGTAGATTATCTAGGTCTGCCTCAGGAGCAAGAAAGAAAGTGGTAGTATTCACATTGAGTATTTGTGGATCTTGTTTTTACACTTTCTCTTAATCTCGAACTACTTCATCAAACTTTCTGTCACAGTAGGTTTAAATATACTGTATAAGCAATGACAAAAATTCCTCTATAGTAGTAATTTCTCTAAATTTAATAAAATACGGTATAAGTGATTATTAGGCATGACACATAGAGTTTATCCCTGTGATAACATATAGTAGTAGCCAACTGGATATAAGGAAAAAAATCCACAGGTTGTATTTGTATGAATGCTCCTATGAAGAGGCTTGGTTATATTAGAGTGACTTATTCTCCTAATTTCCTCTAGAAAGTAAATTACTACTGTTGTTCTAATTTCTAATGGCCTGATGATTCTCTAAGAAATGGCCAATTCTAAAATTATAAATAAGTTTAACATAAATCTTGCCTTGCCTTTCTTCAAAGGAAAGATATTTTAACTGAAAATCACTGGCTAAAATAAATTTTATTACCTGATGGGCTATGTTATGATAAATTTATAGTTACTTTATTTCTGAATGACTATCTCTAAAACCTGAAGGTTTATATCTATTGTTTAGTATTGCTTTATCTCTTTAGTAAATACCTAAGAAATAATATTCTTATAACATATAAACATTTTAGAATTCTAGAGAACTATAAAAACTGAAGGCTAACATATACTCTTTTAAAGAGATTCATTTTCAGCATACAGGTGGATTAATTTGTCACAATATGACAAACATATTTTTTGTTTCCAGTAATTATATGATAAATTCTGATTACAAGTATTGAATCTGATAGATACCATGAAAATGTAATGTTTTTACATGGGGATATATTGTCTTTTAAATGAGATTATTGCCATCATTCAGTGTTAAACTTGTAAGCCAAACTTCAGGAATGAATTTAAGATATAAAAGAATTTTCATTTCCATTCTCATGTTCCTAAAATGCTAAGTTAATTTTCTCTATTTTGCTAAAAATAGCTTAAATATTAAGGAAATCCCATGACAGTACCAACTTTTTTCTTACCTAACAGCTGGTCTCTGATTAACACTATTAAATTTTAAAAACATGAATAGAATAACAAGTTAAAGATTTACAGGTTATCAAAAAACTAGTATTTTGGGCTTTTGTCTTCATAATTGTGAACCAACTTTCCATAGCTTCTAAACTATGGAATTCAGCATTGTAAAGCAGACACATTAGACATGCAAAACACCTAGCATGCTATAAGTAATCAAAAAGTCCTTAAAGGATGATGCATGTTGTGCTATAGAAAGCAGGCCTTCCTATCACAATGTGATTCACAGTAAGGCTTAAGTTATGCTTTTATCGTCCTTAAGAATTTTTCTTGGAGACCTTACCATATTAGTGAACAGACTCTGGATAACTAAATCATTGGGATAAAATCCAAATGAAACATGCACGCTATCTTTTAGGTCCCATTTTCTTCGCTAGACATACCAAATATAGACAGTCTATTTCTTTGGGCCCAGAATACAAGGATTTAACTGTGCACTAATTCTTTGTATTACATTCTTATTTTTGTATGAGATAAAAATTAGGAGCAAATAGAATTTCAATTTCAGTCAAATGCAGCAAATTATACCATAGTTCCGGAATGTTATTTGCACAATTTTCTCTAAGATATTTTTTTCAGTGCAGCATTGTGAAGGGTGGCAATGATATAGCAATTTTTTAAACAGTACAAATTCTTTTTATTACGGGATAGCTGCCAATCAGTATACACTTAAAAGGTACTTAATGCATTAAGAAAGAGGCAGTTTCTGATCTAATGCATAAGTTGCTCTTTCCTTACTATACTTTTCAGACCACTTGCGAGTCAGTTCTAGATAAAGACTTGGTTTATGAGGCCTGTAATCCAGGTACACGGTATTACTGGTTTTTTTGGGAATAGCTTTTTCAATCTGAGTTCCTTCATGCCACTCATTGAAAGACGTGATAGAAATCACACTGGGGTGAGTATGAAGTGCAGCCCCCAGAGCAGTTTCATAGTACTTCCCACTGATTCGGTTCCGAGTGTTTTGAGCATTCCACGGACGGATGCTGGTATCTATGTATCCCGGGCCCACACTTGGAATAAATAGTAGGTTGAACTGGTCACAGAAAAATTTTAGTCTCGCCCAATTCTCATATGATGAGCCGTAAGTAAAGCCATTTGTGGCAAAATATGTGTAAATTCCATCAAAACCACCTTGAAGAATATCGTATCTATGTTTGCTTTCTACTAGAAGTGCAATAAACAGTCCATCATAAGGAGTATTGCGGATGCTCTGAGACCCTGTGACGGTTAACAAATTGGCCCATTTTTCTGGCTTTGTGATATAGGAATCATAGATATAAAACATCGGAAGAGCACTGCCGGTCTTAGTCTTATACCTATAAAAGGCTGGGTGATTTCCGTATCTAGAATACAAAAATATGTAAAAGTAAAGTAAATATCTGTAACTCATTTTCCACAGACAATAACTGTTTCTATATTGAAAATGAAGGTGATCAGCACAGTTTAAGCATATTGTTCACTTTCTGTGGGGGATCAATTATACTAACAGCAATCTAAAAATGCATTTTCCATTTTGCAGGTAGGAAAAATGAGATACTGGATAGAACAAGAAAATACCTAACAAGAAATTATCTTATATGGAGGTTTACAAATGATGACAAACACCATAAAAAGCCCATTTTCTATAGGACTATGTCAACTGCGATTGTTGCTGACAAGTTCACTTTTAAGAGTATCTGTCACAGGTTATTGTAAATCCCTGAACAAAATAAAGCTATATTAATTTTTTACTTGTAATCAGACTAAATATAAATGAAAATATTGAATGTGGGTCTAGATATAAAACAGTACACATTCCATAATTTGAACCTTTAAAAAGGTTCTTTTAAAGATAAAACTCTGTATTTGTGATTTATAGAATACCAATTTAAAATGTCAGCCAACAAATCATAAATAGCTTAATAAACACATACATAGTAAATAATCTATACAGAAAAAGTGAATCATAAGGAATTTCAGAAATGTTCCTCAAAATGATTATTCCTTTAAAAATAAATGGGAAGTAGGGTAATTCAGGGAGAGAAACGGAACAAGAGAGACTTTGGACACAGAAACAAACTGAGGGACTTAGAGGGAGGGGAGTGGGGGGATGGGACAGCCTGGTGGTGGGTACTGAGGGCACCTATTGCATGGAGCACTGGGTGTGGGGAATGGGGAATGAATCTTGGAACACTGGAAAAAAAATTTAAGTAACAATAAAAATAAATTTAAAAAAATTTAATTTTAATATACCAGACCATAAGTCATTCAAATATCTAATTTAAATGTACTCATTATCATCGGGTTGTAAAACAGTAATTATAAGCACAAAACAAACTCACTTGTCTATAATATATTTGACATTTTTGTACATGTTTTGATCATCTCGATTGCTGTATGGTTCGATGTGAAAAGTGACCTAAAACAAAAAAAGATTAGAAAAAATTATGATGCAAAAATAAAAAAAGTATTTCATATTTTTAACTTAAGATGAATATTTACTGAACGTAAACATTATTAACAGCAAATTCTAGCAGAGAAAGCTCTTAGTCAACATGTGACTATGAAAAGATATGCTCAACAGTTTATACTTTTTACCTTTATTTTCACAACTCCCTAAGGTAGTTACTAAGTAAGGCAGACTGTTGGAGGCAAAAAAATCAATCGGAATTCAGAACTCAAATGTTCAAACAGTTCTTCCTGTACGCTTATTTCTTATGAAGAAGAAATAGGGATATGTTCTACATCCAGACATTCTTCTTTAAAAAGAACGTGGTCCAGAAAAATCTGGATTCTTTTCCCAGGTGTGACCAGCAGGAATTTTTTTTTTTAAGGTTTATTTGAGAGAATTGAGATTTGTTGAGCTTCTCATCTAAAGCAGACTGCCTAGCTAGGAGGTGATCCCACCACCCTGAGATCATGACCTGAGCAGAAACAGAGTCAGAAGCTGAACTGACTGAGTCACCCAAACTCCTCAATAGCAAAGTCTTCTATCATTAGAACACCATTTCACAAAATAATCTACATTTAATGTGTACTATTACTCAAAGAATTTATCACAAAATTACTAGAAAAATAATACCCACTAGTACTATGAATGCTTAATTGTACTATGAATGATATGGTTTATAGATCGCTACCATAACTGTAGAAAGTAGTAACCAAAAGTATTTTTTAAATACTGTGTACAGAAAATTCATTTTAGTTTAAAGAAATATATATAAGTCAAGAAAAACTGCTTATGGCTAGTAAAATCATTTTGTATGATTCTTCTAACTAGTAGTATAAATTGTCACTTAGACCTGTACACCAAACAGGAGATTTTTCCCTTTTATTACTAATTTTAACTGATTTACCAGTAGCTTTTAAATATCATAATGACAATCTAATAAACATCTTGATGTTCTTCTAATTTTAGGGTTTAGTCTCTATGAAGCATGTATGGAATTAGAAACTTATATGCTACCGCAATATAAAATGCCTTTGTTTTGGGGCCACCTGGGTGGCACAATTGAATGAGCATCCCATTCCTTGTTTCAGCTCAGTCACGATCTCAGGTTGGTGGCATCGGGCCTGCCTGGGCTGTTGTTCGGTGCAGAGCCTGCCTGGGATTCTCTCTTGTTCTCCCTGTGCTCTTCCCTCCCATGCCCTCTCTCTCTCTAAAATAAATCAATCTTTGAAATGCTTTTGTTGTCAATTACTCAGTTAAAGTAAAATGAATAAATATTATGAATACTATGAATAATGAATAATAAAATGGATTTTACTCGTAGAATTTTAATGTCAGAGCATTTAGTGAAAATATTAAAAAGAAGTTTTATCAATAACAAAATAAGGTCAGATTCAATTCTGTATATATAAGTATTGCTAGGACAGTCACAGTTTTCAGTAGGTCTAGTATTTGCTTTTTAACTTCAAGTGAAAGAATGGTAAGGGTATAGGTATTTTCATGTTCTTATATAATGTTACCTTTGATGATTCTCTTTAGATGGAATGTTGTATTTTCTAAGCTTCCATTTGAGATATAAAGGGTACCATATGTCAAAATATACATGACATCCTTCCTTTCTTTTGTACAGATCAAAAAAAGCCATTATTGATAAATATATACTATCTTCATTTTCCCTCATATATTCCAAACTTAGTTATAATAAAATCATTTGGTAGGTTTAATGATGTAATATGGCTAATATTCTTTTAGACTGATATTAAGGTAACTTTATAAGAGTCATAAATGTTCCCATATTTCCTACTTCTACACTTTTGACCTTTCCAGCTCTTCTCCACCCTGCAGCCAAAGTAAATGTTCTACAGTGAACATCTGATGATCCTGGAGAGTGAGGTCAGCAACATGCTGGCATAAAATGTTCCTCCTATTTATCCCCCCCCCCCAAAAAAAATCAAAGGATTAGACATTCATACATGAGCAAAAGCACCGTCATGGGTGTTTTTAGGTCTATTACCTTACTCCAAGGAACCTGGCAGGAGTCTGACCCACCAGAGCAGCGACTAAGGGACCTCTGTATGGGCTGGGGAACCAGAGGAGCCAGGCAAACTGCCTAGACCCTGCTTGCCCCTATGGAACAAAAATTGGGTGAGTGCAGACTGGAAGAGCATGAGAGAGAGAACCTGCCTGAGTCTAGCCTTCCCTAAGGCAGACTGTAGCATACCCCTGTAAAGGGAAAAAAATAGGAGTTTAGCTGCCTGAGAGATTGTAAGGGAAACTTTCATGGCACTATTTCTCTGCCCAATGAAACACTGACGGGTGCTAATTTATCTGGTGGCCAGGACCTCTCCTAGGAGCACAGGAAAAGCAGTGAGTGCCTAATTGTGTTAACTGGAGAAAACCATTCTCTCTCTCAACACCTGGAATACTATGGTGGGAGATCTATAAGTGATGGTTGGGTGGATACTGAGAAAGCAGCAGATAAGAATTTCAAATGGTGGAAAAGGGATTATGCTTAGCAGGGCGTACTACTCCTGGGGTCATCCTATTGGGTCTGTGAGCACACTCAAAGTGCTAAACCCATACCTCTCCTCATGCTGTTAGTTCCTTGCACAGGATCTCATGTGCCACTGTGAGAGCAGTCTCCAGTAGACAGAGAGCATGCTCAGAAACCACTATGTGCTAAAAAAACAAAAGAAAGGCTTCTGGCCTGTTAAATTATAAGAACCACAGAAGACATAAAAGCTTAAAAAAAAACCTGCTCCAAAGAAGGGACAAGACTGGAGCAGGGGCACCTTCATAAACACAGCGGAAAAAGATAATGCTATGGAACATAATACCCTATCTGCTGAAGCAATAAGCAGAATAAAGAGGTGTGTACTACTTCAAATACAAAAGGACCAAAAATCAAGAAAATATGGCATCACTAAAAAAGAACTTAAAACAGCTGTAATGAGGAAATTCAACAAGAAAATTCAGAAAGACCAAATCAGGAATTTGAAATACAAAAAAATGAGGTCTTTCCAAATTCTGCAGCTGAAAAATCAGTAAATGAGATCAATAATGTAACAGCATATACAGACCACATGAAAGAATGAATAACTGACAGGGAAGATAAGAATTCTGACATAACACAGAAGAGGGAACTTAGAGTTAACATAATGAAGTGGTGATCATCCTTAAAAAGGACATATTAGAATAATCAGGATTTCATAAGGAGAAGAGATGGAGAAGGGGGCAGAGAGTTTATTTAAAAAAGAACAAAACAAAAAACAAAGTGGAGAATTTCTCTAACCTGAGGAAAGACTTGTATACTGAAATCAGATTACCCTTAAAAATTTTTTTTTAAATTTATTTATTAGATCACAAGCAGGGGGATCAGGAAAGGGAGAAGCAGGTTCCTCACTGCAATCATGACCTGAACTGAAGGCAGATGCTTAACCAACTGAGCCATCCAGGCCTCAGATTACCCTTTTATCTCAAAACAAAATGACCCTGTATAAACATAAATTGTCCTATCAATAACAAAGATTTTTTTTTTAAAGATTTTATTTATTTGACAGAGAGAAACACAGCCAGAGAGGGAAAACAAGCAGAGGGAGTAAGAGAGGGAGAAGCAGGCTTCCCACCAAGCAGGGAGCCCGACGTGGGGCTCGATCCCGGGTCTCCGAGATCATGACCTGAGCCGAAGGCAGTCGCTTAACCAACTGAGCCACCCAGGCGCCACCAATAATAAAGATTTTAAGGGCATCCAGATTTTTTAAAAAAATGTAACCCGTTATACAGAAATTCCCATTACACTATCATTTCTCTGCAGAACTTCTACAGGTCATTATAATGACATATTTGAGGTGCTGAAAGACAGGTAACTGTCAGCCAAGAATATTTAACTCTGGCAAAATTTTCCTTTAGATACAAAGAAGAAATAAAGGCTTTCCCAGATCAACTAAATCTGAAAAAGTTCACCACTAGACCTACCCTGCAAGCAATGCAATAGGGGTTCTTCAATCTAAAACAACAGGCTGACCAGCCATATGAAAACATACAAAAGTATACAACACAGTAGGCACAGGTAAAATATTCCTTTCAGACTCAGAAAACTAACTCTAAATTAGGATGGTATGTCAGTTCTTCAACAATAGTATAAAAGTTAAAGGAAAAATGGGAAAAATACAGCAATAGTGAGTTGTTAATGAAACAAAAAAAGATATAAATTGGAAGTAATAACAATATAAAAGAGATCTACACAATCAGAGATAAAACAATTTCAGGATGAGAACAACTTATCTTTAAGGAATTTTACCTAAGCCCCACAGTAACTATGAGACAAAAACATATGGCAGATCAACAAAGAAGGGGGAAACAGAGCATACCACCAGGAAAAATAACCAATTTAGAAAGGTTCCTGCCTAGAAAGGGAAAAAGAAATAATGAAAATTTAAAACCAGAGAGCAATTAAGATGGCAATAGTAAGTCTTTACATATTAATAATTACTCTAAATGGAAATGGAATGAATTCAAAAGACACACCAGCTGGCTGGACAAAAAATAAGACCCAACTATTAGGTGCCAATAGGAGATACACTGCAGTATTGAGAATGCATATGAGAATTGCAGGGATGGGAAAGACACCTTATTCCAGTGGAAACGGCTAAAGAGCACCAAATTTCAGAGTATAAATTCAAAGAGGGCTGAAAAATTAAGAGTTCAAGTGAAAATCATTAATTTTTTATGGGAATGTTTTCATGTGCTGTGGCAATGATGCTGTATTTTAGTACTTTCCCCCCAAATATCAACGGATATAATTTATTATACTTAATTACTGCTAAATTTCCTCTTTATGAAATTCTGTCTCTGTGTCAAGTATGTTTCCTTGTAGTTTTACTTTATAATTTTGTTGAAATAAATAGAACTCTAGTAGGAAAAGAAAAAAAAGTTCCAATTCAAAATAGTGACATAGGAAGATCCTACAACTCACTTCACATGGCACACTGACTCTATAGCTATCTATGGAACAATTTCCTCTGGGAAAAAAAAATCCTAAAACTTGGTAGAGTGAGATCTTCAGATCTGGTAAACAAGGAGAAAAGCACATCAAAGTGGGTAGGAAAGACTGAAACACAATCTTACCATAAACCCCCACCAGGGACCTATAACTGGATGGGGATTCAGAAGTTGGAACCTCTCCCTGAGAAGCGAAGTGTTTGATCCCACATTGGGCATCTTAACGTTTAAGACTGGCACCTGACATGAGACTCCAGAACATCTGCCTTTGAAGACCTACAGGTTTTATACTTACCAGATTGATGGGGCTATAGAAAACTGAAAAATGACTCTTCAAAGGCTCATGTGCAGACTCACCTGCCCTGGGCCTGGCACAGAAGCAGTCCTTTGCAGGTGTCCATGTTTTATGAGAAAGAGACTCATTTGCTAATGTTAAAGCACTGGTCTGAGGGGCAGGGGCCTACAGGAAGACTCAGGGGAAGAAGGCTGGCGAGTGCCATCTTCCTAATCTCTTTTGGTTATGCTCTAGGAGCACCAGTATCTCCTGGAGAAGAGATTTTATCTATGCCTGGTATCTGGTTTTAATGCGTGGTGACCCAGTTTTTGTGACTGCCTCTCAGAAAACACCCCTTGATCACCTGGCTCTAGAGAATGAGAGCTTGTGCTCCTGGGTTTCACAGGACTGGAACAATCAAAGAGGTGGTTTGTTAGGCTAACATTCTCAGGGTAGAGTACAGATAGCAGACTAAAACCTACTCCCAATCAAAAGAGGTCTATTTTCTTGTCCAGGGGCTCTGATCTGAGGCTCCAACCTGAGCTTCTGGTTTGGCACATTTATAGATATCCACAGAATTGCTTTCACTGAACAGAGCCCAGTGGATACAATATTTACACTCTCCATCTGCCTTGCTGGAGCTTGCCATTATCTTTAAGAAAAGAACTTATTATATTCTTGCTGGTGCCTTAATTTTTACAGCTGCTTCTGGGGGACATCACCTGGCTCTGGTGTCCACTGGAGTTTATGCTCATAAATCCCATAGGTCTGTAACCAACAGAGAAAGAATTTTGTTTTGTTTTGTTTTTTAAAGATTTTATTTATTTAACACAGAGAGAGGTCACAGCAGGCAGAGAGAGTGGAGGAAACAGGCTCCCCACTGAGCAGACAGCCAGACGTGGGCCTCGATCCCAAGACCCTGGAATCATGACCTGAGCTGAAGGCAGAGGCTTTAACCCACTGAGCCACCCAGGCGCCCAGAATAAGAGTTCTTAAATGGCTACCATGCTACCACCCCTAGGGCACAGCAAGACATAAAGAGAACTAGGAGTTCAGTCTTCTTGTAAAAGTTGCCTATTAGCCCTTATCAGAGTTCCAATCTGAGGCAGGCTTCCAATTAACACACATTTGGGATACCTGGGTGGCTCAGTCAGTTAAGCACCTGCCTTTGGCTCAGGTCATGATCCCAGGGTACTGGGATCGAGTTCTGTGTCAGACTCCATGCTCAACAGAAAGCCTGCTTCTCCCTCTGCCTGCCACTCCCCCTCCTTGTGCTCTGACAAAACCTAAAATGAAACAAAACAAAAACCCAACAGCCAACTATACACATTAGGGCACACTATAAACCTTTCCTGAAGCCCCAGACGGCAGGTACTGTCTCTTGTTCTCCCTCTGCTGCACTCCAGAGAGTCAGCATCTCTCAGAGAGGAGATGTATCTGGTGCCCTGATATTTGCAGCTGCAACCCAAAGGATAACCCTTGATTGCCTGACTCTGGTTAGCAGCAGAGCCTGAGTTCCTGAGTCCCTCAGAACCGTACTAATCAGACAGTCCTTGGTGGGGCACCACACAGCAGACTGAAACATAGCCCCATTCTGTCAAAAAGCATGAGTTGCTGCCCCTGGAGCTTCAGCTTAAGGGTAGGCTTCAGGTTTGACACCCAGCTACAGGCTATAGAAGTGCTCTCAGGGAACATATGTCAGGTATGCTATCTTTGTGCATCCCCTCTGCCTCACTACAGCTTGTGAAATCTCCCAGAAAGGAGCTTATAAACTTTCCTGGAGCCCCAATTTTCATAACTGCCATGCAGACAACACCTCCAGATTGCATGGTTCTGATGGTCAGTGGATCTTATATACAGTCCAGTGGGACCACAAACATATCTGCATTCTTTAAAGCTATTGCCTAAGGGTCTGGCCTCTAGTCAGCCTGAATCTAGGTGCTGAGTGAGGCCCTCCCCCACTTTGGGTAACTAACTAGTTATTGGAACACACCAACTACAAGGATCTGTTAGAAATAACATAGGATGCTCAGACAAACACAAAGGATTGAGAGACAACCAAAAGCTAGGGCCGGGTCTAATGTTAAGGTCCATCTTCTGCATAAGGCTAGCCATTCAAGACTGGGAGAGGCGACTGTTTCATCCAATGTGTAGAAACCAACACAGAATCAAGTGATATGAGTAGATAGATAAGGAGTTGAAAGATGTTGAAAGTAGATAGATAGGAGTTGAAAGTTATCAGGTAATAACTTACCTGATAAGGAGTTGAAAGAAATGATCATGAATATCCCCACAAAACTCTGAAGCATGGATTAAAAAAATGAAAACTTCACCAAAGGGATATGAAATATAAGGAAGTACCAAATGGAAGTCAGTGCTAAAGAATAAAATAGCTGAACTGGGGGGGAGGGCAGAAAACTTATTTGAAGAAATAATAATTGAAAATTTTGTTGAGGAAGAAAAAGATCTCCAGATCCAGGAAGCTCAGAGAATTCCTAAAAAGATGCATGCAGAAAGACTCACAATTAGAGATTAAATATCTTAAAATGTAATTAAAATGTCAAAAGCTAAGGACAAGGAGAAAAATCTTAAAAACAGTAAGAGAAAAACACTTTTTGCCATACAAGGGAACCTCTGCAAGACCAACAGCAAATTTTTCAGCAAAAACTAAGCAGACCAGAAGAAACTGCACAACCAAGAATACTGAACATGGCAAAGTTATTCAGAAGAGATAAAGTTTTCCACATAAGCCAAAGCCAAAGGAGTTCATCACCACAAACCTGTCTTACAAGTTAAAGGGACTGTTTTAAGTAGAAAAGAAAGGGCGCTAAATGGTAACAACTTGTGAAAGTAAAAGTTTTAGTGGTAAATATGTAATAAGGGTTCTGAATGAATCATAAAGCTAGGTTAAAAATAAAAAAAAACAGTAAAAATAACTACAACAATTAAAGTATATATACAATAAAAGAATGTAATGCTTCAGAGCGCATTCAAACTTGTTGACTTAAAACAAACTGTTACAAAAATAACTTGTTATATGTAAACCTCACAGTAATCACAAAGCAAAAACCTACAGTGGATACATGCACACACAAAATAATGAGAAAGGAATCTAGGCACACCACTAGAAAGCCATCAAACCACAAGGAAGAGAACAAAAGAAGACAAAAGAAACAGAGGAACCCCAAAACAGCCGGAAAACAACAAAACAGCCAGAAGTGTATAACTATCAAATTACTTTAAATGTAAATGGACTAAATTCTTTAATTAAAAGACAGGCTAAATGGATTAAAAATAAATCAAGACCCATTTATAAGTTACCTACAAGAATATTCAGAGATAAAAAGAGGATTACATAATGATAAAATGGCTAATCCAATAAGAAGATACAGCATTTGTAAATATTTATGCACTTAACATAGGAGCACCTAAATATATAAACCAAATATTAAAACACCTGAAGGGAGAATAAACAATATAATAACAGTAGGAGACTTAAATACTCACTTAAGTCAATGGATAAGTCATTCAAAGAGTAAAAGGAATTATAGGCCTTAACATGTCAGAACAGATGAACTTAACAGATAATTACAGAAAATTTCATTCAAATCTTTTTTTTTTAAGATTTTATTTATTCATTTGAGGGAGAGACAGAGAGAGTATAAACAGGGGGAGAGGCAGAGGGAGAAGCAGACTCCTGCTGAGCAAGGAGCCCAATGTGGGGCTCAATCCCAGGAACTGGAGATCATGACCTGAGCTGAAGGCTGACACTCAACCATCTGAGCCACCCGGGTGCCCCCAGACTGCACTTTTTTAATGTGCATAGTCATTCTCCAGGATAGGTCATATATTAGGCCAGAAAACAAGTCTTACCAAATACAGTAAGATTAAAATCATATACCATGTGGTCAGGAAAGATGCTTGATGAAACCAGAACATAATTATAAAACTGGGAAATTCACAAACATGTCAAGATTAAACAGTATGGTACTGAGCAGCCAATATATCAAAGAAGAAATTAAAAAGAGAAATTTAAAAACTCCTTAGCCACAGCAACTTCTTTTAAGACATGTCTTCAAAGGCAAGGGAAACGAAAGCAAAAATGAACTTCTGGGACTTCATCAGATAAAAAGCTTCTGCACAGCAAAGGAAAGTCAACAAAACTAACAGGCAACCCATGGAATGGATGAAGATATTTGCAAATGACATTACAGATAAAGGGCTGATGCCCGGGCTCTATAAAGAACTTCTCAAACTCAATACCCAAATCAAAAAATGGGCAGAAGAAATGAACAGACACTTCTCCAAAGAAGACATACAAATGGCTGACACATGAAAAAATGTTCAACATCACTAGCCATTAGGGAAATACAAATCAAAATCACAATGAGATATTACCTCATACCAGTTAGAATGGCTAAAATAAACAAAACAGGAAATAAGTGTTGGCAAGGATCTGGAGAAAGGGGAGCCCTCTTACACTGTTGGTGGAAATGCAAGCTGATACAGCCACTCTGGAAAACTCTATGGAGGTTCCTCAAGATGTTAAAAATAGAGCTACCCTATGACCCAGCAATTACACTACTAGGGGTTTACCCCAAAGATATAGGTGTAGTGAAAAGAAGGGGCATATTCACCCCAATGTTCATAACAGCAATGTCCACAATAGCCAAACTGTGGAAGGAGCTGAGACAGCCTTCAACAGATGAATGGATAAAGAAGATGTAGTCCATATATACAATATAATATTACTCAGCCATTAGAAAAGATAAATGCCCACTATTTGCACTCACATGGATGGAACTGGATGGGAATTATGCTTAGTGAAGTTAGTCAAACAGAGACACAGAGTTATAAGATTTCACTCATATGTGGAACATAAGAAATAGCATGGAGGATCATAGGGGAAGGGAGGGAAATCTAAAGAGGGTGAAATCAGAGAAAGAGAGAAAGACATGAACCATGAGAGATTACTGAACCCAGGAAACATACTGAGAGTTTCAGAGGGTAGAGGGTGGGGGGATGTGGTAATAGGGTGATGGGTATTAAGGAGAGCGCATGTTGTAATGAGCACTGGGTATTATATGCAATAATGAGTCACTGAACACTACATCAAAAATTAATGTATACTATACAGTGACTAAATGAACATAAAAAAAACAAAAATGAGACAATGAAAATAGAAATAAAAAATACAAAAACTGAAGAGGGGAATTCATAGCAATAAATGCCTACCTTGAGATAAAAGAACAACTTAACTTTGTTTCAAGGAACTAAAAAAAAAAAAACAACAAGATTGCAGCTATATATGAAAATATATATATAACAAAGTTTGGAGTTTTATATAGGAAATAAGAGACTAAATGACAATAGAAAAGAAGAAAACAAGAGCTGTTTCTTAAAAATATAAACAAAATTGAGAAACCTTTAGCTAGACTCTCCAAGTAAATTAAAAAAAAAAGAAAACCAGAAATGAAAGAGTTGTTACAAATAAACCACAGATGGGCACCTGGGTGGCTCAGTTGTTAAGCTCCTGCCTTTGGCTCAGGTCATGAACCTAGGGTCCTGGGATTGAGCCCCACATCAGGCTCCCTCCTCAGCAGGAAACATGTTTCTTCCACTCCCCCTGCTTGTGTTCCTCTCTCACTGTCTCTGTCAAGTAAATACATGAAATCTTAAATAAATAAACCACAGAAATACAAAGGATCATAAAAACTACAATGAATATATACCAACAAAGTGAACAACCTAGAAAAATGAATATGTTTCTAGAAACATACAACCTTCTGAGACTGCATCATGAAGAAAAGAGAAAATCTGAACAAACCAATTACTGGTAAGAAGTTGAGTCAGAAATCAAAAACTTCCAATAAAAGTCCAGGGACACAATGCTTCATTGGTGAATTCTACCAAATATTCAAAGAACTTATAGAAATCTTTACTCTTCCAAAATAGAGGAGTGAACTCTTCCAAACTAATTTTACAAGGTTAACATTACCTTGATACCCAAACCAGACAAGAATGCCACAAGAAAAGAAAATTACAGGCTAACATCCATGATGAACACAGATGAAAAAACCATCAACAAAAGATTACCAAGCTGTATTATTAATAGCCAGGACAACAGAACAACCTAAATGTTCAGTAAAGGATGAATGGATAAAGACGTAGCACGTAGCAGCATGTATGTGTATATATACTCACACACACACACACACACAAAATGGAATATTATTAAGCTACAATAAGAGAATGAAGAAATAAAATTTTGCCATTTGTGACAACATGGATAAAACTTGAGGTAATTATGCTAAATAAAATAAGTCAGACAGAGAAGGAAATGCTGTTTGATCTCAAATGAATGAACCAAATGCACAGATACAAAAGCAGAGGGTGGGAGTTGAGGGATGTGTGGGTAAAGGTGTTCTAAACGTACAAATTTCCAGTTATAAAAAATCAACCATGGGGATGTAATGTACAGCATGGTGATTACAGTTCCTAATAGTCTACTGCACATCTGAAACTTGCTAAGAGAGTGGATCTTAAAAGCTTTTATCACAAGAAAACTTTTTAATTATGTATGGTGGCAGCTGTTAACTAAACTTATTGTGGTGATCATTCCACAATATATATAAATATAAAATTTTTACATTATACACCTGAAACTAATATAATGTCACATGTCAATTACACCCAATTAAAACAAAAAGGAAATTTTCAAAGAACATCGTAAATGACAATGGAAACACAACATACCAAAACCAATGGAACGCTGCAAACTAGCTCTGAGACAGAAGTTTATCATGATGAATGCACATATTAAGAAATGAGGAAGATCATAAATAAACACCCTTAACTTACACCTCAAGGAACCAGAAAAAGAACTAAGCCCATAATTAGCATAAGGAAGGAAATAATAAAGATCACAGCAAAGGTAAATGGAAACCAGAAAAGCAATAGGAAAGATCCATGAAACTAAGATCCTGTTTTTTTGAAAGATTAACGAAATTTACAACTCTTAAGCAAGCCTGAGAATATGAGACAGAAGACTCAAAAAGAAATTACAACAGACTCTACCAAAATAAACAGGATTATAAGAGACTAGTATGAACAATTATATCCCAACAAATTAGATAACCTATAAGAAATGGATGAATTCCTAGAGACACAGAAATAGGAAGTCTGAACAGTCACAAGTAAGGTGATTTGAATCATTATCAGAAACTTCCTGACAACTGAAACCCCATGACCACAGATGTCTTACTTAACTGGGCAATTCTGCCAAATATTTAAAGAGGAATTAATGCCATACTTATCATTTTTTTTCTAAGAGCTAGAAAAGAAGGGAACAATTCTAAACTCATTCTATGATGGAACATTATTCTGATGCCAAAACTAGATAATGATGCTATAGGGATGAACGGAAAACTATAGCTCCTATGAAAAGAGAGGCAAAAGAACATATCTAATGATAATAAAGGCAAAATACAATAGACCCACAGCTAACATTAGAGTCGGGGAAACAGGAATAAGACATGTATGCTCACCTTACTGCTCTTATTCAAAATAGTCTATGGAAGTCCTAACTACAGCAGTCAGCAAAGATATATAAAGTATCCAAATAGAGGAATAAGTAAAACTGTAATACTTGCAGATGATAGGACCTTATATATTGAAAATCCCTTAGACTCGAAGTATTGGATCTAATCAGTGAATTCGGTAAAGTTGCACAAGTTAAAACCAATACACAGAAATCAGTTGCATTCTATACACTAACATATCTGAAATGGAAAAAAAAATCTATCTCATTCACAAATGCAACAAAAACAATAATAAATACAGAAGAATAAACTTAACCAAGGAAGTAAAAGATCTGTATAATGAAAACTATATAACTTTGCTAAAAGAAATTGAAGACAACATAAACAAATGGAAAGACATCTCGTGTTCACAGCTGCAAGAGATATTATTAAAATGTTCATGCTATTCAAAGCAGTCTGTCGATTCAATGCAATCCCTATCCAAATCCAATGTAATTTTTCACAGAAAATCCTCAAATTTGTTTGGAACTACAGAACATCCCTCATAGATAAAACAATCATGGGAAAGAACAATAAAACTAGAGATATCACACTTCCTAATTTCAAACTATACTATGAAGCTATGGTAATTACAATTTGGTGCTGACATAAGATAGACCCATGGACCCACGGAACAAAATAAAGAGTCCAGAATTAAGCCCCCCTGCATATAAGGTCAACTAGTATTTGATAAGAGGGTCAGGAACATCAGGTGAGGAAAGGATAGTCTCTTCAACAAATGATGCTGGGAAAACTGTATAACCACATGTAGAAAAAGAAAATTGGACCCACTAGCTTACACAATTCACAAAAATTGCCTTGCTTGAAGACTTAAATCTGAGACCTAAAACTGCAAAACTCTTAAGACAAAAACATGGGTAAGAACATCCTTGACATTGGTCTTGTCATATTTTGTATCTGACACCAAAAGTACAAATGACAAAAGAAAAAAAAATCAGTAAGTGGAACTGTAACAAATGTAAAATCTCCTGCACTGTAAAAGATAATAAAATGAAAAGACAGGTATGGAATGATAGGAAGTATCTGCAAACCATATATTGGATAAGGAGTTAATATTCAAAATTTATAAAGAATTCAAACAAATCAATTAAAAATATGATTAAAAAATGTGCAGTAGAAGAGTTGAGACATTTTTTTCCTAAGACTTTTCCAAGCAAGATATGCAAATGGCCAACAGGTACATGAAAAGGTACTCAGTATCCCTAATCTTCAGGGAAATAGAAATGAAAATCAAAATAAGATAGCCATAATATGTGGCTGTGCTGTGAAGTGCTGTCATCAAAAAGAAGTGTTGATTAGGTGTGGAGAAAAGGGAACCTTTGTGTACTGTTTGTGGGAATGTAAATTGGTGCAGCTACTATAGAAAGCAGTATGGAGGTTCTTCAAACAAAGATAGCACTGTTACAGAAATTTCACATTAGAGTATTTATTCAGAGGAAATGAAATCACTACCCCCAGAAGTGCACCCTCACATTCCTTCTACCATTATTTACAATATATAGTATAAGGCAACAATGTAAGTGTACAATGGATGAATGGATAAGGAAAATGTGGTGTATATACACCCAATGGAATGTTATTTAGCCATGAGAAAAAAAGAAACCCTGCTAGGTGTGACAACATGCGTGGACCTTGATGTCATTAAGATAAGTGAGATAGGTCACACAGAAACAGACAATTTAGGATATCTCTTATATGTGGAATCTAAAAGAAAAGGAACGCAAAAAACAAAACAAAACAAAACAACCCAAACCAAAAAAAAACGGTAGACTGGTGTTGCTAGGGCCTGAGGCTGAAGAAATGGGAGTGAGTTTGTTTATGGGAATACACGCAGAACTAGTAGCTTAAAAACCATGAAGCTCTAACACACAAGACAGTGGTTATACAGAACAAAACTATATTCTAAACATTAAACTTGCTAAAAGACTAGATCATAATTGTTTCCATCACTAGAGGAAATTATAATTACATGATAGAGGTATTAGCTAGTGCTACACTGCAATCATATGGCAGTATAAATTTATTAGTGCATTGTCAAACTTAATTTACATGTTTTATGGGGTTATAGCCTAAAAAAGGAGCTAAAAATCAGACCAAGCTTTCCTCCTCTACTCTCCACCTTCACTCCTCTATACCTTTCATCTTCCCCTAGAATACAAATCAGGTCTTCCTACGCCTATTTGGTGCTATAATCCTTAGTACTTTTCTCCTTCTGCAATTACTTGTATTTGTTTCTGATGTCCACCAAACTGCAAAGTCCCTTAAGATACAGAGAAATTGTTACTAATATTACCAGCATCTGGAACAGTACTTGCCAGGTAGCAGGGCCTTGAATGAAAACATACGGAGTGAAAGATTTCCATGCAAAATTGGTCAATAGTCAAATTAAACTCTAGGTCTGCCATTTATATACCCAATTTAAGTAAGATTTACCAAGTTTTCACCACAAAATCACCATATCACTTAAGAACAAGGAGGGGAAAAAAAGGGGGGGGGATCACTGATAGTATAAAATCTTTCAAATGGAGCTGAAAAATAATCTTAAAACTTACACACACACACACACACACACACACACACACACACACACACACACAAATATACTCCATGCAACTTTTAACAGTCAAAAATCTGTATGAGCCTGAAGAACATAATTTTCTTTTTATTTAGTTGGACTATGACACTAGAGCCATAGGCCAAATAAATAATGGATGCTGGTGAACTAACAGTATGAGAAATGTGACTTATACATAATATAGAAAAACACTTGCTATTTTAAAATACTATACTTACTAAAATGCAAGACTCTCAGTAGCTAAGTTGGTTCTTTCACTGGATCCTCCTGATTTTCTTTTATTCGGTAGGATTGTGATGTGACAGTGTTATATAATTAACAACCGTTTCAAAGACAAACGTGTTTGTTGCACATAGTTACACAGACTGGCTATGATGCTGATCTACAGGTTCAGATCTGCTCCATGTGCCTATTATTCTGCGTCCTAGGAAAAAAGAGCACTTGGGCATGCTGTTCTTACAGAAAAGAAATACAACCAGGGAAGCACATACGGTGTTTATGCTCAGACATAGTATATGTTTTTTCACATCTTTTAGCCAAAGCAAGCCATGAGACCAAGAGGAACATCAATGGGTCAGAAAGTACATTTACTCTTTTCCATGGAGAGGAAGGGAAAAAGGAATATTGACTAAACAATGACACAACCTACCAAAATGTGTTTCATTCAAACACTGTTTCACCACTATGGTTTGTTTTGCTTGTTTGTTTGTTTTTTGTTTTTAATTTTAGAGACAGCATACAAATGGGGGGAAGGGACAGAAAGAGAGCTAGGAGAGCAGCAGACTCCCCACTGATTGGGCAGCCCCACAGAAGGCTGCATCTCAAGACTTTGAGATCAAGACCTGAGTCAAAATCAAGAGTCTGATGCTCAACCTACTGAGCCACCCCTGTGAGCCCCTTACTGCTGTGTTTTTAAAGACAGCAGGATGGCAAAGATTTGGTGGAAAAGATCCAGCTCTGATTTTTATTACAGTTAAAAAATGCGGCAACTGCCCTTGTTCCAATTGAATATACTAACAAATATATCAAAGAGTAGATATCTAGTTCTCTGAAAACTCATAATTTATGTTTTGCTTTACTCATTTACTCTGCCTCCCTCAAATTAATTAGTCCACATTTGCCAAAGATAAAGCAAAACATTTGTTATTTTTGCTCACTTTTTTGACTTAAAAATGACTTTTGATTGAAGTTAATAAATAAAAACTGCAATTACAAGGTACTTAATGACTAATACTAGTTAAACCATTATGTATTCAAAAGTAATTAGCTATGACAAAAGCTTAACTGTGAGACAAACTCATTTCTTTACAAACTCTCTATTCCTAAACCAAAGAAAGAGAATAAAGGAAAAACATTTTCAGCTCAAAAAGTAGAAAGGGAAGAGTAAAACAAACCTGAGGAAAGAATAATTAATTCTATCAATGAAGATTGAATAGAATACATTAAAACTATTAGAATATTTTTAAAAACTACTAGAATATTTTAAAAATAGAATTGATAAATTGAAGACTGCTTTTTTGGCAGGAAGGAGCTAAGCACTCTATACTAATTAAACTGTGGAAAAGGGGAGATCATTTCCTTGTGCTGAAAATTAGCAAGGGCCAAAAGAGTTGTCACTAATAAACCCACTTATTTTAGTCTTAAAGTTTCAGGTGTGGTAAGTTATGCACATTGTAGGCCCCAGTTTATTAGCACAGAATTCACAATATTATTCATCTCTTCTATCATTGCCTTAGAACTTTAACTTTGGTAAGCTACTGCCATTAAGCATTAACTTTTCTTTGTATTAGCAGGCAAAGTTTCCATTCTTTATAAAAACAGGCTATATTATACTGTATCTATTTATAAGAAATATCTGCTCAACAACACTACAGAAATCACACAAAAACTCAATAAATAAAACCATCTTATGGTTTCACCCTGTCATTTATAATGAGGAAGAAAAGATAAGATGATGAAGTAATTAGCTAATATAAAATTCCAGAGCTGAGATTAACTTGTCTTATGGTTCCTGGTCTATTTTTGTAAGCACTGTATAGTTGCTCCCCAGACAGAAGGCTAAAAAATTATCCTAAACATTTTGTAAAATATTATCCTGTCTGATTCCGAATGTTTCTAATCATTAGATATAAAAGCTAAAGCACAGAGAGACCAAGTAAGTTGGCAATTAGGTATCTTTGCCACATTCTGCTTAAAGGAAGCTTTAAGAGGAGAAAACCAAACCTATCCTCATACATCAGAACATCCTCACTTTACCTTTAAACTCCTCAAAGTGCGTATTGAAAAGCCAGCTTTGAGTTGTGAAGGCCTCTTCCCTCTCATCTCCCAGGATTACAGAACCTACAATTACATGGACAGAAGAGCAGCCTTTGGACCTGTTTTGTGGAAGATAAATCATATTACTTAGCCAGTTTCAGACCTGATGCCATAATTTGCAAGGTCTATGTATTTGCAGATTTCAAGTGCTAATGAGAGCTTACTGAATAGTACTGGGGGACACAGCAAATGACAACTCTTTCCAGTCAGCTAATTTAGGAGATACCGCTGCCTTAAGAGCTTTAGGATTATAAAGTAGAAAAGAAGGCTTTATCGATAGGAACTGGGGGCAGGGGGAGAGACTTGCCTATTTAGCAGATCCTATTTCCCTAGAGTGCCAGTTCTACTCCCTGATAAATTACTGAATCCTTGAGCTGCAAAAGAAGTATTAAAACTGATTTTTTCAATTTTTATTTGGAAATAAATATTTTAACAGTGATCCACATTATCTCTTAAAGACCTCATTTAATTTACCTGTACTGGACAAACCAGTGTGTCTTCCATTAGGATACATAAACTTCAAGACATTTCGGAGCAAATAAAAACTCTCAGTAATTTTTAAGAGTGGTAACAACCTGAGAATTCAGAATAAACAGTCTCTAAGTGAAAAGATACTCTGATTCACATTTTCATTAAGATCTGCTAACATACTACCTTGAAAACAGGAATAAACATGAAGAAAAATGAGCAATCTAAGAGTTATTAGACAAGAACAGTAGAGTGGATAATACAAAAAACTATGTATCATGTAGATGAGGTTATTAATAAATGTTCCTTTTACACTTCATTCTAAATTATTCTTGAATTATATACTTGAATTCATATAAAGTGTTTTGTTTGGGGATTATTATGCTTCATTGATCTCTTTATACTAATGCTAATGCCATACTCTTAATATCTGTTATTTTATAGTACATTTCAGTATTTGGAAAAAAATGTTTTCTCTTCATTAATATTTTTAAAGTCTTTAAATATTTAAATTATAAATAAAAGCTTTAAAAACATTTTTTTTAAAGGGTGTCTGAGTGGATCAGTTGGTTAAGCTTCTGCCTTCTGCTCAAGTCACGATTCTAGAGTCCTGGGATCAGGTCCCACATCAGGCCCCTGCTCAATGGGGCCTCGGCTTCTCCCTCTCCCTCTGCTGCATGCTCTCTGTCACATAAATAATTAAAATCTTTAACTTTTTTTTTTTATTTTTTAGAGAGAGCAAATGTGTGTGGGGGCGAACCTGAGCAGGGGAGAGGCAAAGGGAGAGGTAGAGGGAAAAGCAGACTCCCACTGAGCCCAGAGCCCAAGGCGGCTCAATCTCAGGATGACCCAGGTACCCCTAACAGTCTTATTTTTCTCTGATTTATTTATAAACTTTAGGATTAGGTAGTTAAATTCTGCATTTAAAATTTCGCAGAATTTTTCACTAGGGTTACATTAAATTTATAAATTATATTAAAATATGAAATACAGGGGGCACCTGGGTGGCTCAGTCAGTTAAGCATTTGCCTTCAGCTCAGGTCACAATCTTGAGGTCTTGGGATGGAGCCTGCTGAACAGGAAGCCTGCTTCTCCCTCTGCTCCTTCCCCTGATCATCATACTCTCTAATAAATAAATCTTAAAAAAATTAAAAAGATGGTGTTTGATATAGGTCAGTAAAAGACCTCATCTATCAAGTTAAAGAACTCACAACAGATTGAGTTTTTATTTCCTTGAAATTTCAGTACCTGTTAAGATATTTTATCTCCAGCAAATAATCAATTAAGTTTATTTTAATTAATATAGTGCTTACTGCATGTTAAGATATTTTATCTCTAGCAAATATTCAATTAAGTTTAATTTAATTAATATAGTGCTTACTGTGTGCCAAACACTGAGTACTTTTCATACATTACCTCATGTAATCTTTATAACCACTCTGTAACATATGTTTTCTTACTTATTCCATTTGAGAAATGAGAAAACTGAGGCACAAGAGTCACATAGTTCTACTAAGTGGTTGACCCAGGAGTGAATACAGACATTTGGATTCAGATTTCATACTCTTAAACCATTCTTATATTCTTGCTAATGAACACTTCTTATCTAAGTTTTCTTTAGATATTTTGCACATATCTTTGCACTAATTTCCATTAGTAAGATCAGTCTATAAATCTTTTTTTTTTTTTAAAGATTATTTATTTAAGAGAGAGAGCACAAAAGTGGGGCATAAGGGCAGACATACTGCCCCCTGAGCAGGGAGCCCAACTCAGGGGTTGATTCTAGGACCCTGAGATCATGACCTGGGCTGACAGCAGATGCTTAACTGACTGAGCAGTTGCCCAGTCTATAAATTTTTTTCATGTTATACTTGTTTGGTTGGTTTATCCAATAGATAAACCAAGAGAATATTGCAAAGGTGATAGTCACTTCTAAGATTAGGTCAATAAAACACCGCAGCTTGCCCACTGGACTCTCTTAGGTAATTCGCTATGAAGAAACTAGATGCCATGTCTTAAGGAGACTCAGGTAGCTCTACCAAGAGGCTTAAAAGAATTAAAACTCCCATTCCAATAGCTGAAAGAAACTGAGAGCCTGTTAACCCTTACATAAGAAAGCTCGGAAGGAGACTACAGCCCTCCGATACTAAGGTACCAGTAAACAGACTGACTATAACCTCTGGGAGAGTCTGACCCGACCCAACAGGTTAAGCCACTTTCAAATTCTCAACTTTCAGACAATGGGTGAGATAATACAGGCTTGTTGCTTTTAAACTGCAGAATTTTAGGGTAATTTGTCATACAGCAATAAATAATGAAGAAACTTGCCACTGTATTTCAGTATCATAAGAATCTGCTGTTTCTCAGAGGTTGACTAGAAGTGCCAGGTGAAATGTGATGTTCGGGAAGACATATTCAATAAACTTTAAGAATTTCTTTCTAGGATGCAAGTCAATTCAAATTATTTAAACTTTTTTCTGTATGTAAATTTATTTTTTGTGTTTTCTAAAAAAATGGCCCATTTTTTATACATTTTAAATATGGTGATAATAAAATCTAAACTCTCTTGACATCTATGGATATATTCACTTCTAAGTTTTGATATATTTTCTCTATTTTTTTCCTTTTTTAATCTCACCGTGACTTTTCTATTTTGTATATGGAAAAAATGATGGATTTATACAGGCTACTGATTTGAAGGTTTTGTATTCTATTTAATTGCTTACTTCATCCTTACTAATTCCTCCTTCCCCTTTTAGCTTATTATCATTATCCCACTAGTATTAATGCAATAATTTTCTCAGTGTTATTTTTTATCATCTTAAATTTCATTCTTGATTTTGCTTTTTAAGTGTTATTTTATTTTATTTTTAAGATTTTATTTATTTGACAGAAAGAGACATAACGAGAGTGAGAACACAAGTAGGAGGAATGGAAGAAGGAGTAGCAGGCTTCCTTGCCAAGCAGGGAGCCTGATGCGGCACTCAATCCCAGGATCCTGGGATCATGACGGAGCTGAAGGCAGACGCTTAAGGACTGATCCACCCAGGTGCACCTTAAGTGTTATTTTAATTAGAATTTAATTTGTTATCTTTTAAATGTTTCATTTAGTCTTAAATGTTTACTTATACTGAATATGGCCAAGGAATGCAGAGTCTATGGTTATAGTTGTGAATTTATGATTAATGTTGCCAGCATCTACATAACCAGTTTTTGAAAAGTGTGGATAAAAACAATGCTTGTTCTTTTGCTATGTAGTATAAAATTTTCCTTTACAGCGCTACTGAAATCCTTTTAATAATTTGTTTGCTTCCATCGTTCATTAATTTCTGAAATAAAATCTTATACTGTGAAAAAATTTCCTCCATTGGTAATGTACTGTAATATATAGGAAGAATATATTTGGTCTGAGACACCTGGGTGGTTCAGTCAGTTAAGCATCTGCTTGAATATGCATGACTGCAGGGTCCTGGGACTGAGTTTCCCATCAGGCTCCTTGCTCAGCAGGGAGCCTGCTTCTCCCTCTGATTCCTGCTCCCCTGCTTATGCACATTCTCTCTACCTGACAAATAAATAAATGAAATCTTTATATATATATATATATACACATATACACATATATATACATATATATATACACATATATACATACATACACATATATATATATACTTGGTCTTACAGCTGTCCTCAGAATTTCACCAGCATCTTTCTTATATGTATATAAATAGGTGTGTGTGTGGGGGGGGGGGTAATATGTGTTAAATACAGCTTAAATATCAGATTTTGACAAATTTTTGAGTGGCACTTTGCTTTTCAATTACTTAATAGATACTTAAATTCACATGGTTAACAATAATTGTTTTTAATATATCTTCGACATCTACGATATTTAAACATGTAAATCTAATTACCATATTATCTTCATAAAAGAGCACTTCAATTATTTTGACTAACAATAAGTAAATGAATGTAATATATGTATATAAAATGGTAAGAGACCTTTAATAAGTTATAATATACACAAGTTTTAGAATTCATGATAGAAATTTTTATGGAAAAATACAACATTAGAAAAGATTCTCATTTATATTTGCACATACTTTAATAAAAATACCGATTCCAGGGGATCGGAGGATGGCAGAAGGCCAGGTGACCGCATATCGAGGAGTCCCCTAAAGTGAGCTCAATTCCTGCAAAAAACACTACAGAAACACTGTGAGCACCCATGAAATCAGCCTGAAATGTAATATTTCACACTGCTGGATCACCATGGGGGACAAAGAGCATCAGCAAAGGGGTAGAGTGGAGCAAGAGCGATCTGAGGGCTATCCAAAGACAAGGGGCTCGGGGGAGGAAGCCCGCAGAGGCAATCCACTGGAAAGCAATACCCCAGCATGAAAGTGCTCTGTATTTGGGGATCAACAGCAGATTACGGTCTGATTCAAAGAAACAGAAACAGAGTGCCTGAGGGGCTGCTGGGGAAACTGGGATATAGATCGCAGAGAGAAAGTGTGCCCTTTGCTGCGGGAGCTGGTGGAGCAGAGTCTATTTTCCACTTTAAACTTAAGAATTCATTCTCACGGTTTTTATTCTTTTAATTTTTAACCCACTTTTTATCATAACATGATACTTAACAATTATTTTACCTAGAAATTTTGTCAAACACATACCTGGTTTTCTGTTGTTGTTGTTGCCTCTCGTTTGTTTTATCTGTTTTTCCCTTTCTTCTCTCTTCTTTCTTTTACTTTCTCTTAAATATACTTATAGTTATAAGCTTCAAGGTAATCCTGCATCCCTATTCAATACTACCCCTATATACAACCAGTTCTAATCTCTCTATATCTTTAGAAAGTGGGCTCCTCCAACAATAATAACAAGACAAACACGGGAGGATCTGAAATACTTTCCTTGCCCACACCTGCCCTCACCTACCCACCCTAGTCTGTCAGTGTTTCTGTGTAATTGTTTTTGCCTTTGTATTATATAAATACTGGTCTTGGGGGCCATCCAGGTTGGGCTTAGCTTTTTGATCTCTTCATTTACTCTTGATGGCCTTTTTCTTTACCCTGTAGTAGTTTTGTACCATATAAATCCTACCACTGAGCACCACTCTAGCAGGGTTTTCTTTTCTTGCTTCCATTCTCCCCTTCTCCTTTTTCTTTCTTCTTCCTTTTCAGTGGTGAATTCTGATTGCTCCAAAACCTTCCAGTGACCAGTTCACCTGGACAGTGGCTGATATATTTAGCTATACACCCCCTCAACCACTCCTTGCCACAATGACTCGGAGGAGGAACAACGAGCAGAAGAAGAACCCTGAGACTGTAACCCCGGTCACAGAATTACTGGAAATGAACATAAACAATATGACAGAAATGGAATTCAGGGCAGCAATCGTCCAAGCAACGGCTAATTTGGAAAAGAACGTTAGTCTCAAAATGGAAGCACTAGTAACAGAAATGAAAGATGAAGTTAGAAAGGCGATGAATGAGATACAATCTAATTTAAATATGCTAACAGCTAGAGTAAGTGAAGCTGAAGATCGTTTCAGTGATTTAGAAGACAGATGGATTAAGTAGGAGGAGCAAGAGAAGTCTTGGAGCAAACAGCTAAAATCCCACGAAAACAGAATAAGGAAAATAAATGATGAGATGAAACGCTCCAATATCAGAATTACTGGAATCCCCAGAGGAGTTTAGAGAGAGAGAAAAGCCTAGAAGATAGAGTTAAACAAATCATGCATGAAAATGTCCCTAATCTGGGGAATGAAACTAATGTTCATGTCCCATGTCCTAGAGGCAGAGAAGACACCCCCCAAAACCAATGACGCCAGAAAAACCTCCAGACACATGACTGTGAAATTCGTGAATCATAAAACCAAAGAATATGTCTTAAGGGCAGCTAGGGGGAAGCAACCCCTTACCTATAGAGGGAGGACCATCAGAATAACGTCAGACCTTTCCACAGACCTGACAATCCAGAAAGGGCTGGCAAGACATATTCAGGAAATTACATAACAAAAATATGCAACCAAGGATAATGTACCCCGCAAGGTTGACTTTCAGAATGGAAAGAGAAATAAAGAGCTTCCAGGACCGCCAAAGTCTAAAAATTTATGCAACCTCCAAGCCAGCACTACAAGAAACACTAAGAGGAGTTCATTTTCTTTATTTTTTAAAAGATTTTATTTATTTATTTGACAGAGAGAAACACAGCAAGAGAGGGAACACAAGCAGGGAGAGTGAGGGAGAAGCAGGCTTCCTGCCAAGCAGGGAGCCCAATGTGGGACTCGATCCCGGGTCTCCAAGAGCATGAACTGAGCCGAAGGCAGTCGCTTAACCAACTGAGCTACCCAGGCGCACCAAGAGGGGTTGTATAAAAGAGAAATGAACAAAAGAGTGACACAGAACAGAAATTTACAGAGGTAATCTATAGAAACATGAACTTCACAGGCAACATGATGTCAATACAAACATATCTATCAGTAATCACTCTCCATGTGAATGACCTAAATTCTCCAATAAAAAGGCACAGGGTTGCAGACTGGATAAAACGACAGGACTCGTCCATATGCTGTTTACAAGATACACATTTTGAATCTACAGACACTTCCAGATTGAAAGTGAGGGGATGTAGGACCATCTTTCATGCCAATGGACCCCAAAAGAAAGCCAGGATAGCGATTCTCATATCAGACAAATTAGATTTTAATCTAAAGACTGTAGTCAAAGACACAGAAGGACACTACATCATTCTCAAAGGGTCTATACATCAAGAAGATCCAACGATTGTAAATATTTATGCCCCCAACATTGGAGCAGCCAACTACATAAGCCAACTGTTAAGCAAAATAAAGAGTCATGTTGATATGAATACATTAATTGTAGGAGATCTTAACACCCACTGTCAACAATGGACAGATCATCTAAACAGAAAATCAACAAAGAAGCAAGAGCCTTGAATGACACATTAGACCAGATATTTCTCATAGATATATTCAGAACATTCCACCCTAAAACAGCAGAATACGCATTCTTCTCAAGGGCACATGGAACTTTCTCCAGAACAGACCACATACTAGGTCACAATCAGGACTCAATCAATACCAGAAGATTGAGATTACAGCCTGCATATTCTCTGACCACAATGCCCTGAAACTGTAACTCATCCACCATAAAAAGCTCAGAAGAAAATCAAACACTTGGAAGCTAAAGACGATCCTGCTCAAGAATCTGTGGATCAACCAGGAAATCAAAGAAGAACTGAAACACTTCATGGAAACCAATGAGAATGATGATACATCAATCCAAAACCTATGAGATACAGCAAAGCCAGTCCTAAGGCGGAAATACATAGCCATCCAAGCATCACTCAAAAAAATTGCAAAATCCCGAATACACCAACTCTCATTACACCTTAATGCAGTGGAAAATCAACAAAAATTAAACCGAACCCCCACACAAGACGGGAAATTATTAGGATTAGAGCAGAGATGAATGAATCAGAAACTAGAGATATAGTAGAACACATCAACGAAACTAGAAGCTGGTTTTTTGAAAGAATCAATAAGCTCGATCAACCATTGGCCAAACTAATCCAAAAGAAAAGAGAGAAGACCCAAATTAATAAAATTATGAATGAAAGGGAGAGATCACGACTAACACCAAGGAAATAGAAACAATCATCAGAAATTACTATCAACAATAATAGGCCAATAAGTTTAACAACCTAGAAGATATGGATACATTCCTAGAAACCTATAAACTCCCAAGACTGAAACAGGAAGACATTGACAATTTGAACAGACCTAAATCTCGTAACGAGACTGAAGCAGTCTCGTTAACCTCTCATTAACCTCCCCCAAAACAAGAGTCCAGGACCAGACGGATTCGGATTCCCTGGGGAATTCTACCAAACATTCAAAGAAGAAATAACACCTATTCTCCGGAAGCTCTTTCAAAAAATAGAAACAGAAGGAAAACTTCCAGACTCATTCTATGAAGCCAGCATTACTCTAATCCCCAAACCAGATAAAGAACCCATCAAAAAGGAGAACTTCAGACCAATATCGCTGATGAAAATGGATGCCAAGATTCTCAACAAGATCCTTGCCAACAGGATCCAACAATACATTATAAGATTATCCACCATAACCAGGTGGGATTTATCCCAGGGATGCAAGGGTGGTTCAACACTCACAAAACAATCAACGTGATAGAACAAATCAATAAGAGAAGAGAGAAGAACCACATGATACTCTGAATTGATGAAGAAAAGGCATTGGACAAAATACAACATCCGTTCCTGATCAAAACTCTCCAAAGTATAGGGATAGAGGGACCATTTCTCAACCTCATAAAATCTGTCTACAAAAACCCATAGCAAATATCATCCTCAATGGGGAAAAACTGACAGCCTTTCCTCTGAGATCAGGAACAAGGCAAGGATGCCCACTCTCACCACTACTGTTCAACATAGTGTTAGAAGTCCTAGCAACAGCAATCAGGCAACAGAAAGAAATAAAAGGTATCCAGCTTGGCAAAGAGGAAGTCAAACTCTCTCTCTTTGTAGACGACATGATACTCCATATGGAAAACCCAAAAGACTCTACCCCCCAAACTACTAGAACTCATCCAACAATTCGGTAATGTGGCAGGATACAAAGTCAATGGACAGAAATCAGTTGCATTCTTATACACTAACAACGAAAAAATAGAAAGGGAAATCAGAGAATCGATTCCGTTTACTATAGCACCAAAAACTATAAGATACTTAGGAATAAACCTAACCAAAGAAGTCAAGGATCTGTACTTGAGGAACTACAGACCACTCATGAAAGAAATTGAAGAAGACATAAAAAGATGGAAGGGCATTCCATGCTCATGGATCGGAAGAATAAGCATTGTCAAAATGTCTATACTGCCCAGAGCAATCTATACTTTCAATGCCATCCCGATCAAAATTCCACCAACGTTCTTCAAAACTCTGGAACAAACATTCCTAAAATTTATATGGAACCAAAAGAGACCCCGAATCGCTAAGGAATTGCTGAAGAAGAAAAGCAAAGCTGGGGGCATCTCATTACCTGACTTCAGGCTTTATTACAAAGCTGTGATTACCAAGACAGCATGGTACTGGCACAAAAACAGAGAAATAGACCAATGGAACAGAGTAGAGAGTCCACATATGGACCCACAAATCTATAGGCAAATCATCTTCAACAAAACAGGAAAAAATATCCAGTGGAAAAAAGACAGTCTTCTTCAATAAATGGTGCTGGGAAAATTAGAAGAATGAAACTAGACCATTCTCTTACACCACACACAAAGGCAAACTCAAAATGGATGAAAGACCTCCACATGAGGCATGAATCCATCAAAATCCTGGAAAGAACATAGGCAGTAACCTCTTTGACATCGGCCACAGCAACTTCTTTCAAGACACGTCTCCAAAGGCAAAGAAGACAAAAGCGAAATAGAACTTCTGGGACTTCATCCAAATAAAAAGCTTCTGTACAGCAAAGGAAACAGTCAACAAAACAAAGAGGCAACCCACAGAATGGGAGAAGATATTTGCAAATGACACTACAGACAAAGGGCTGGTATCCAAGATCTATAAAGAACTACTCCAACTCAACATCCAAAACGAAGACGAACACATCAAAAAATGGGCAAGAGACATGAAGACGCACTTCTCCATAGAAGATATACAAATGGCTAACAGACACATGAAAAAATGTTCAGCGTCACTAGCTATCAGGGAAATTCAAATCAAAACCACACTGAGATACCACCTCACACCAGTCAGAATGGCCACAATTAACAAGTCAGGAAACAACAGGTGTTGGAGAGGCTGTGAAGAAAGGGGAACTCTCTTACACTGTTGGTGGGACTGTAAACTGGTGCTGCCGCTTTGGAAAACAGTGTGGAGATTCCTTAAAAAAATTAAAAATAGAGCTACCCTATGACCCTGCAATTGCACTACTGGGCATTTACCCCAAAGATACAGATGTAGTGAAAAGAAGGGCCATATGTACCCCAATGTTCATCGCAGCAATGGCCACAATCGCCAAACTGTGGAAAGAGCCAAGGTGCCCATCAACAGATGAATGGATAAAGACGATGTGGTACATATATACAATGGAATACTATGCCTCCATCAGAAAGGATGAATATCCAACTTTTGTAGCAACATGGACTGGATTGGAAGAGATTATGCTGAGCGAAATAAGCCAAGAAGAGAAAGTCAAGTATCACATGGTTTCACTTACTTGTGGTGCATAAGGATTAATACAGAAGATAGTACGAGAAGGAGAGTAAATGGGAAGTAGGGTAATTCAGGGAGAGAAATGAAACATGAGAGACTTTGGACACAGAAACAAACTGAGGGACTTGGAGGGAGGAGGTGGGGGGATAGAGAGCCTGGTGGTGGGTACTGAGGGCACCTATTGCATGGAGTACTGGGTATGAGGCATGGGCAATGAATCTTGGAACACTGACAAAATGAAATATATTTAAAATTAAAAACAAAATACTGATTCCAAAAACTAATATCCTCATGTCCAAAAGAATTAACTTATGAGTAGTTTGATAATAAAATGAAATATCTTCAGAGGGCCCAGTTCAAGATTGTGACATAGGAGCACCCTTAATTCACCTCTTCCCATGGATATACCAAATTTACAACTATATGCAGAATAATTTCCTCTGTAAGAAACCCAAAAAGTGGCTTAGTTACTTCTATACATTCATTAGCAAGGAAAAACCCATGTTGAAATGGATAGGAATGGCTGAGACACAATCTAACCATAAACCCCACTATCAGTGCAGCAATCCACAATCATGAGGGACATGGAAGCAAAAATCTTCAACAAAATACTAATAAATTGAATTTAATAATACATTAAAAAGATCAGACACCGTGATTAAATGGAATTTACTCCAGGAACACAAGAATGATTTAACATCAGCAAATCAGTCAATGTGAAACACAACATTAATTAAGAATGAAAAGCATATCCTTTCAATAAATAGAGAAAAAAAGCATTCAACGAGATTCAACATCCATTTATGATAAAACTATCAACAAAGTGGGTATAGAGGAAATGTACCTCAACATAGTAAAGGCTATATATGACAAGCTTTCAGCTAACATCGTACCCAATGGAGAAATACTGAATGTATTTTCCTCTAAGATCACAAACAAGACGAGGATGCCTATGTCTCCACGTTTATTCAACATATATTAGAATTCCCAGTTAGAGCAACAATGCAAGAAAAATAAATGATTGCAAATTAGAAAGGAAGAAAGAAAACCATCATTATTTACATATGACACAGAAAACTCTGAAACATTTAAAAACTTAGAATAAACAATTTGTTGTTTATACAATACAAAGACAAAATTTAGTAAAGTCAGAGAACAAAATCAGTATATGAAAATGTTGGTATTCCTATTCACTAATAATGAGCTAAAAGAAAGAGAAATTAAGAAAATCCCACTTAGAAGTGCATTGAAAATAATAAAATATCAAAGAATAAATTTTACTAAAGAGGTGGAAGATATGGACACTGACAAGTATAAGACATTAATGAAAACAAAGTGAAGAAAACAAAAATGGAAAGATATTCTTTCCATGCTCATAAACTAAAAGAACTAATATTGTTAAAATATCCATACTACACAAAGGAATGTACAGATTCAGTACAATCCCTATGAATATCCCAATGACATTTTCAACAGAAATGGAAGAAATGTTCCTAAAATTTGTATGGACCCATGAGAACCAAAGCAATCTTGAGAAAGAAAAAACTAAACCTTAAATATCAAGGTCCCTAATTTTAAATTCTATTACAAATCTACAGTAATCGAAACAGTAGGTACTGGCAAAAATGTAAAAAAACAAAACCAGACACAGATCAATTCAACATACGGAATAGAAAGCCTCCCTCCCACCTCAGAAAAACACATGCAGGTATCGTGAATTAATCTTCAACAACAAAGCCAAGAATACACAATGGAGAAAAGGCCAGTCTTTTCAATAAATTATGTTTGGAAAACCAGACAGCTACATGCAAAAAAAAAAAGAAAGAAAAAGAAACTGAACCACCAAATTACACCATATGCAAAATTAACTTAAAATAGATTAAAATGTTAAACATAAATCTAGAAAATATAAAACTTTTGCAAGACAATGTTGGTGGTAAGCTCCCTAACAAAGATCGTAGTGATGACTTTTGTGATTTGACATCAAAATTTGATATTTTGCTACAAAAGCAAAAATAAACAAGTGGGACTACATCAAACTAAATTGCTTCTGCACAACAAAGTGAAAGGCAACCTAGCAACTGGGAGAAAACATTTGCATATCGTATATCTGATAAGGAGTTAATATCCAAAAACAATTTAAAAACGCATATAATCTAATTTAAAGAGGGGCAGAAGTTCTCAATATTTTTCCTAAGAAGATAAATGGATGGCCAACAGGTACCTGAAAAAGTGCTCATCCTCATTAATTATCAGGGAAATGCAAATCAAACCACAGTGAGATACACCTCACATCTGTTAGCATAACTATTATCAAAACAAAACAAAACAAAAAAACAAGAAATAACCAGTGTTGGGAACACCTGGGTGGCTCAGTCAGTTGCACATCCAACTTCCGGTTTCCAGCAGGTCATGATCTCAGGGTCATGGGATCAAGTTCCCTATCAGGCTCTTACTCAACACGGAATCCATTTGAGATGCTCCTCATCTCCCTCTGTCCCTAGCCCCACACATGCATGCATATGCCCTCCCACTCTCTCTAAAATAAATCAATCTTTAGGAAATAACAAGTGTTGGAGAGGATGGGAAGAAAAGGGAACACTTGTACACTGTTGGTGGGAATATAAATTGATGCAGGCACTATGGAAAACACTATGGAAGTACTTTAAAGAATTAAAAATAAAACTACATAACATCCAGTAATTCCCTTTATGTTACTTATCCAAAGGGAACAAAAACAAGTTTGCAAAAATACTGACGCTTACCTGTGCAATTACAAGCATACCTCAGAGACATTACAGGTTCAGTTCCAGACCACACATTAAGTGAATATTGCAAAAAAATGAGTCAAATGAACTTTTTGGCTTCCCAGTAGATAAAAAAAGTTCATCTTATACTACACTGTGTTTGTTAATAGCATTAGATCTCAAAAGCAATATATGAGGCTTAATTAAAAGACACTTTATTGCTAAAAAATGATAGCCATCTGATCTTTCAGCAAGTCATAATCAGCACCACAAATCACCTTAACAAATAGGGTGAAAAAGTTTGAAACATTGTGAGAATTACCAAAATGTGACACAGAACATGAAGCAAATGCTGTTGGCAAAATAGCGCTGATATATTTGCTATATGCAGGGTTGCCACAAAGCTTCAATTAAAAAAAATAATGTAGTGTCTGCAAAGCACAAAGTCTAAGCGCAATAAAATGAGGTGTGCTCATTTACAATAGCTAAGAAATGGAAATAACCTAAATGTCCACTAATGGATGGAGAAAGAAAATGAGGCATATATACAATGCAAATATTACTGTGCTACAAAACGAAGGAAATCTCATCATTTGCTACAACATAAATGGACCTTGAGGACATTATGCTACATGAAGCAAGTCTGTCAGAGACAAATATCCTATGATCTCACATGCAGAATTAAAAAAAACTCATAGATACAGATAACAGATGTATGACTGTCTGAGGTGGGGATTTGGAGGGGGTGAAATGGGTGAAGATGGCTAAAAGATACAAACTTCCAGTCATAAAATAAAAAGACCTAGATATATAATGTACAGCATAGTCACTATAGCTAACATTGTATGACACATGTGAAAGCCACTAAGAGAATAGATCTTAAAAATTCTTAACACAAAAAAAACTTGTAACTGTGTCATGAACACTAACTAGACTTATTGTGATGATCATTTTACAAAATAAACATACCAAATCATTATGTTGAATAGCTGGAAGTAATGTAAATTTCTATATCTCAAAAAATAAAATTAAATACCTTCAAGTTATATTTATGAGCTTTATCCAAAATAGTTGGTACCAAGTCATCAGTATTTTCTCCATTCTCATCATTTGTACCAGGTGGGTACCAAGATAGGGCTATTACACCTAAAAGAAAAGACCAAAAAGAAAAATAAATAGAAGTGACTGGAGATATTCTAAAAAATAAAAATTAAAAAAAAGAAAAAAGGCAGAATAAAGACCAAATTGTTAACACAGAAAAGAAACACATTCTCATATAAGTTGTTTCTTACTTTACTAGATACTACCCATGATTACTTGATTACTTTATATAGTTATATTTATGAACTCTTTATCAAGTATGAATATATTTAAGTTAATAGGTTTTACTTTCCAGATTAGGTTTACAGAAAAATTGCACAGAAAGTACAGTTTCCATATATTCTCCTCTTACACATCCCTTCCCCAACTCACATACAGCTCTTGTTATTAATATCTTGCATTTATGTGGTATATTTGTTACATGTGATGAACCAATATCGATACATCATTATTAACCATAGTCCACAATTTACATGAGGGTTCACTCTGTGGTGTAGAGTTGTATGGCTTCTGACAAAAGCATATGTGCCCACCATTACAGTATCATGCAGAATAGTTTTATAGACCTCAGAACCCTCTGACATGTATCTATTCATCCCTCCTCTCTCACTCCTCCCTCAATCCCCTGAATAATAATTGATCTTTTTAGTATCTCTATTGTTTTTTTTCTTTTCCACAATGCTACATAGATGGAATCATAACAGTAACGTTTTCAGACTGGCTTCTTACACTTTGCAATACATAATAAAGGTTCATTTATGTATTTTTGTGTATTTAAAGATCATTCTTTTTACTACTGCATGATAACTCATTACATGGTGAACCACAATTTATCCATTCATCTACTGGAAGATACCATGGCTGCCCCTAACTTGGGGCAATTATGAAGATTCAAGAAAAAAAAAATCACAGTTTCTCCCTGTAGTACTTACTTTTGAAATGATACATTACAAAATAAGTTTTAGAAACATAGTCTGCAAATTTGAAGGATTATTTGAAGTCAACTAATTTAAAGTCTCATTACTATAAGAGACCATTAGGAAAAGCTGCTTATTTCTAAATCAACCAACACACTCTTTAAGGCACGGAGAGAGATACTGTGGTACCAAAAGAGAAGCATGTGGAAATACAGGAACTGGAAGGTTAGAAACCTGCCATGTACAAAATAGTCCCATCTAGAGAAACAAAACAGAACTTCTATTAAAATTTATAGGAAAAAAAAAATGTTTATGTCCTCTATCAACTCTGAAAATGAGAACATAAGCAGAAAAAATAATCTATAATACATAAAGTGCTTTAGGGAAACTTATGGCTAGCCACAAAAGGAGTCTATTATATAGAGAAAAATGACTGTAAGAAAAGTGTCTGGAAACAATTGATCAAATATGTAAGCTACCTATAAGCCTAGCTTCTAAGAACATTACCAGTGGAGAGTCACAGTAAAAAAAAAAAAAAAATCTCAGCATAACTTGTGTAAAACTCCCACAAAAGTAAAAGCAAAAAAACAAAAAACCAAAACAAAGTTGAGACAAAATAGTCAAGGAGGAACATATAAAAGAAAGATTATGCCATGAAGCCTAGGAAAATTGTAAGCATAGCATTCTTCCATGAAATTTAAAAAGATTCCTGTTCCTGGGAATAGATTAGGTTATATAGGCCAACTATTTCCATGAAAAAAAAATTATTAAATAAAATATGGATTACAAAAAACCTCTTAGCCAAAAAGCTGGAGGGTAAGGAATTACCTGTCCAAACTGAGGCAAAAACATGAAAAGGAGAAGTAAATGAGTAAGGAAGTCAGTCTTCCCAAAACATAATTGACAGAAGTAAACCAACCATCAAAATCAGTGGATTAAGTCCCAGGTTGACAGTACTTGGGAAATTCTCTATCTTTAAACTAGTATTTTCTTCTGATTGAACAACACAGATAAAGAACATTCTCATTATCACAGAAAGTTCTATTGGACAGCATTACTAGATTGCTGATTCTCCTAATACCCTAACCATTTCATCCTTATCTACTGATTTTTCCTCCTCCTTATCCTCACTGAAGTTTTGTTCTATGGCCTGAGGAAAATGTTCTTTGTTCTTCATTATTATTTTCTTTCAGCTTATTAATCAAATTATCATTTGCAAATGTCTAATTTTATCTCCATACTGTGCTCCACAATCTAATTTTTCTTTGTACAGTCTCTTTTGGACTGTATCACTCCTTAATTCTGAATAAAGGCCAGGGAAACAAGCCAGAGATGGTCCTCCTCAGGAGGAGGGCTAGACCACTTACAGTGGTTATGAATCATCATAGTAACCAGAGCTAACACATAAGCTAAGTATCATTTATAAATAAGATTACTCTATATTTCTACCATTTCTACCTCAGGAGGAGGGCTAGACCACTTACAGTGGTTATGAATCATCACAGTAACCAGAGCTAACACATAAGCTAAGTATCATTTATAAATAAGATTACTCTATATTTCTACCATTTCAATTGTGTAGTGAAAAGGGATAGTCTTTGAGGTCTGTTCTCAGAATATTAGCATTTCATTTTATTTTTTATTAAATAGTGCTGGGAAAATTGGACAGCTATGTATGGAAGAATGAAACTTGACCATTCTCTTAGACCACACACAAAGATAAACTTGAACTGGATGAAAGACCTCAACGTGAGGCAGGAATCTATGAAAATCCTAGAGGAGTACTTTGGTAGTAACCTCTTTGACAATGGCCATACCAACTTCTTTCAAGACACATCTCAAAAGACAAAGGAAACAAAAGCAAAAATGAACTTTTGGACTTCATCAAAATAAAAAGCTTCTGCACAGCAAAGGAAATGGTCAACAAAACAAAGAGGTAACCCATGGAATGGGAGAAGATAATCGCAAATGACACTACAGACAAAGGGCTGAAAGTCAAGATCTATAAAAAACTCCTCAGACTCAACAACCAAAAAAAGAAGATCACATCAAAAAATGGGCAGGAGACATGAAGAGGCACTTCTCCATACAAATGGCTAACAGACACAAGAAAAAAATGTTTGTCATCATTAGCTACCATAGGTAAATTCAAATCAAAACCACATTGAGATGACACCTTACACCAGTCAGAATGGCCCAAATAAACACGACAGGAAACAATAAGTGTTAGAGACGCTGTGGAGAAAGGGGAACCCTCTTACACTGTTAGTGGGAATGCAAGTTGGTGCAGCCACTTTGGAAAACAGTGTGGAGATTCCTTAAAAAATTAAAAATAGAGCTACCATATGACCTTGCAATTGCACCACTGGGTATTTATCCCAAAGATACAGATGTAGTGAAAAGAAGGGCCATACGTACCCCAATGTTCATAGCAGCAATGGCCACAATTGCCAAATTGTTAAAAAAGCCAAGGTGCCCTTCAAGAGGTGAATGGCTAAAGAAGATGTGGTTCATATATACAATGGAATATTATGCCTCCATCAGAAAGGATGAATACTCAACTTTTGTAGCAACATGGACCAGATTGGAGGAGATTATGCTCAGTGAAATAAGCCAAGCAGAAAAAGTCAAATATCATGTTTTCACTTATTTGTGGAGCATAAGGAGTAATATGGAGGACAGTAGGAGAAGGAAAGAAAATATGAATTGGGGTAAATAAGGGAAGGAGATGAAACATTAGAGACTTTGGACTCAGAAAAAAATTGAGGGTCTTGCAGGGGAGGGGGATGGGTGAGCCTGGTGTTGAGTATTAAGGGCCATGTGTTGCATGGAGCACTGGGTGTGGGGCATAAACAATTAATCTCAGAATATAAATAAAATAATGTAATTAAAAAAAGAAAAAACTTTAAAAATATTTATTTTAGAGAGCACAAGACAGTGTGCACAAATGGGGGTGTAAAGCGGCAGAGGGACTCTTCAAGCAGACTCCCCACTAAGCTTGGAAACCCAACAAGGAACTTGATCTCATGACCCATGAGATCACGACCTGAACTGAAACCAAGAGTCAGACACTTAACTGAGTGAGCCACCCAGGCATCCCTAACACTTTATTAAATGTATATGTCATATCAATCATGTTTGTCCCTCCATAGCACATATTACAGGGCTTTCAATATAAGTGATACCCACTTTTTTTTAATTTTAAGTCAAATGATGAATCTAAACATGGTAATAGTAAAGAACATAAGATATGGGGGGGCGCCTGGGTGCCTCAGTGGTTAAGCCTCTGCCTTTAGCTCAGGTCATGTTCCCGGAGTCCAAGGATTGAGCCCCACATTGGGCTGCCTGGTCAGTGGGAAGCCTGCTTCTCCCTCTCTTACTCCCCCTGCTTGTGTTCTCTCTCTGGCTGTGTTTCTCTCTGTCAAATAAATAAAATAAAATAACAAAATAAATAAAATAATAAAACAATAAAATAAAATAAATATAATAAATAAATAATAAAATAAAATAGAATAAAATAAAATATGAAATCAGAAGACATACCTGGAGACTCAAGTTCCCATATGACTATTTGATGGGTGTTTATCTTTTAATTTTACTTAAGTTTCCATCTGTAAAATGGGGACAAGTTCAGTTCATTCCCCAAAAGTGTGTAGTATAGAGAATGCCTAACGTAGAATAAGACCCCCAAAAGTAATTACAAAGATAATAAAAAGATAATAGCAAATAAATTAGGATACATTTAACTCCACAGAGCTTATGATAGCTTCCCTTATATACAGGTAACTTACTGTTTTTCTCAACGATATCAAACATTATTTCAAAATAAAGATTTGGCCGAAAGACAATCCCAACTTGTCTATTATCACTATTATCACTACACAAGATAACCCATGTTCAACAAATATGTATAAGGCATATAAAAAAGACAAATAAATAAAGAAATGTCAAGAGGCAAAATAGTCAACAGAAGCAGACTCCGATATGAAACAGAGGCTGAAATAATAAGACAAGGCATAAAAAATTACTGATTAAAACACGAAAGGTTCTAGGTAAGACAACCATCATATGCGGATCATCAGGTGCAAAATTTCAGCAGAGATGAGAACTCTAAGAATCAAATAGTTGAGGGAAGATAATGTAGGGCGATCCCAAGCTCACCTCTCCCACGGACACAGCTCTGACATTATAGCTGTTTATGTAACTAGCTCTGAAAATGATCTGAAGACTGGCAGGAAAGACCTTCCATAGTTAATCATAGACAGAGGTCACATCAAAAAGGGTAGGAGTGGTGGAGTCACAGTTGGGAACCAAAACACTAGGTAAGATTAATCACAAATAGGACTTACACTAGCAGAGAAGGGAGAGGATTAAAATTCACACCAGGCACCAAAGACGCTGGGAAATGCCCTGGGAAGATGAGTCCCCATAACATCTGGCCTCGAAAAGCAATGGGGCTTAACCTCAGGAGCTTTTAGTATCAGCAAAACTTAACTCCACTTACTTTAAAAATCAGCTGGGTTTGACTCCAGAACAGTCAGACAACAATAGGAAACAGAGTCCTGCTTTTAAAAAGACAGAATAATAAAAAGCTCAACCAGAACCATAGCATAATAGTAGCAGTTTGAAAAATACCTGGGGTATACATGAAGGAAATTTACTTACTAATCTCAGAACATATGCTAGAGGGGTAGGGATCACCAGACTTCTCTAGAAATAAAATTACTGGTGGGTGTCATTTCTCTTCCCCTCCCCAATCCACAATAGCTGGAAACTTGTAGGAGCCAGCCAGCATAACAGTGCCTATCTTGCCATCAATATTTACCTACAGACCTGCCCATCCAACCCTCCTGCACTGGCAAGCATCCTACCAAGTGTTTCCTGCCCACCCCCCATTAACTTGCAAGTAGCCCCACTAAGGACCAGGACCACTCAAAAGTGATGACTACCTTGGGGAGAGGGGAAGCTAATCCCACACACCAGAATGCCCACAGTTCCCACATCAGAGACTCGTAACTGGCTGAGCAAAAAGTAAGGTTTGCTGTTTGGTATACCACAGCTGTGGCAGATAGTCTAAGTTCAGACAGCCTGACTGATGACCCCACCCACCTACAGGACAGCTGAGGCCTCAAACAGACTTTTCAATTGTACAAATTCTGCCTTGTTTGCCCAAAGCAGGTCACTGTAGTTGGCTGGGCTGAAGGCAAATGCAGTTAAGCCACAAGATTAGGGCACACAGAGCAAGCACAGGAGATGTCCCAGGAGCACCTGTTTTGGGTGACCATGAGGGTACTGATAGGGTACCACAGGACTTCTACAGAAAGCACTACTTTTAAGACAAGGGACATAGCCGACCTCTGTAATATATGGACAGAAACAGAGAGTCAGACAAAATGAGAAGACAGAGAAATATGTCCTAAGTGAAAGAACAAGACAAATCACATTAAAAGAGTTCAATGAAACTAAGATAAGCAAATATGCCTGAAAGAGAATTCAATTCAAAGTAATGGTCACAAAGATAGCCACTGGATTTGACAACAGAATGGATGAACTCAGAACTTCAATAGAGAACCAGTCAGGGATGTCTGGGTGGCTCAATCAGTTGGGCATCTGCCTTCGGCTCAGTTCATGATCCCAGGGTCCTGGGACTGAGTCCCACATCAGACTCCTTGCTTGGCAGGGAGCCTGCTTCTCCCTCTCTCACTCCCCCTGCTTATGTGCTCTCTCTCTGTGTCAAATAAGCAAATTAAAAACAAAAAACAAAAAAGAACCAGTCAGAGATAAAGAACTCAACTACCAAGATCGAAAAATAATAATAATAAAGTAGAGGGAATCAACAGATTAGAGGATGCAGAAAACAGATCGGTGATCTGGTACATAGGGTAATGGCAGGCAAACCAAGCTGAACAACAAAGAGGAAAGAGATGAATAAAACGGCAAGAATGGGTTCGGGAAACTCATCACCAAGTGAAATAACATCCCATTGCAGAGGTAATAAAAGAAGGAAAGAGAGAAGTGAGAAGAAATTTTATTTGAAAAAATAAAACGTGGGGAAGGAAACAGATATCAGATCCAAGAAGCACACACAGCCCCCAAGATGAACCCAAGGTTCACACCAAGGCACATAGTAAGTAAAACGGCAAAAAGTGAGGACAGAGAATTTTAAAATCAAGAAGAGAAAAGTAAACAGCTACATACAAAGGATACTCCTTAAGGCTATCAGCTGATTTCTCAGCAGAAACTGTGCAGGACAGAAACAAGTGGTATGATATATTCAAAGAGATGAAAGGGAAAAATAAACAAATTTGCAACCAAGAAGACCAAGAAAGGTTATTCAGAATAGAACAAGAGGTAGTTTTCCAAACAAAAGTTAAAGGAGTTCATCATCACTAAACAAGTCTTACATGATAAACAGAATTTTTCAAATCAAGAGTCTAAATCACAGGCAGAAAAATTACAAAAGAGAATATTTCACAGGTAAAAGGACAAATACAGTAAAGGTAGTAGATGAATCACTTATAAAGCTAGAGTGGAGGTTAAGACAAAAGCAGTAAAATCAATGATATTTACAAAAATCAAGGAATACAAAAAATAAAAAGATATATGACAAAATATATATAAAACAAAGAGGGAGTAAAAATTTAGTCCTTTCAGAATGTGTTTGAATTTAAGCAACCATTAACATAGACTGGTATGCATGTTATATATGAACTAATGGAAACCACAAACCAAAAACCTATAATAGATACACACACGCACGCACACTCACTCCAAGCCTAACACTAAAGAAAGCCATCAAACCAAATTAAGAGAAGATACAGAGAAAAACTAAAACAACAAAAATACAATTAACAAAATGGCAATAAGTAGATACCCATCAGTAATCTAAATGTAAACTGGACTAAATAAAAAACACAGGGCTACTGAATGTGTAACAGAACAAGACCCATATATATGCTGCCAACAAGACATACACTTCAGACCTAAAGATACGCACATACTGAAGCTGAAGGAGAGATGGAAAAATATACACCATGCAAAAAAAGAAAGAGAGAGAAAGAAAAAAAGCAAGTTGTGGTAGCAACACTAACATGAGACAAAAAAATCTTAAAGTCTATAGCAAGAGACAAAGAAGGGCATTACATAATGATAAAGGGATCAATCCAACAAGAAGATATAATGACTGTAATTATCTATACATCCTCTAATAGAAGGACCTAAATATACAAGGCAAACATTAACAGACAGAAATGGAGAAACTGAGTCTTACAATAATAGTAGAGGTCTTTAACATTCCACTTATACCAATGGATAGATAATCCAGACAGAAAATCAATGAGAAAAAAGTAGCTCTAAATGACACATTAAATAAGATGGGAATTAATTAATATATAAAGAACATTCTATCCAAAATGAGAATATATGTTCTTTTCAAATGCACATGGAACAGTCTCCAAAATATATCACAAAAAAAAGTCTCAATAAACTTAAGATTAAAATCATATGTAGTGGTTTTTTTAAATTAATTTATTTTATTATTATTTTTTTTTATTGTTACTAAATTTTTTTTTTCCAGTGTTCCAAGATTCATTCCCCATTCCCCACACCCAATGCTCCACGCTTTAGGTGTCGCCAGTCCCCACCACCAGGCTCTCCCATCCCTCCAACCCCCTCCCTCCAAGTCCCTCAGTTTGTTTCTGTGTCCAAAGTCTCTGTTGTTTTGTTTCCCTCCCTAGATTACCCTAGTTCCCATTTACTTTCCTTCTCCCACTGTCCTCCAGTTTACCCCTCATGCACCGCAAGTAAGTGAAACCATGCAATACTTGACTTTCTCTTCTTGGCTTATTTCACTCAGCATAATCTCTTCCAGTCCAGTCCATGTTGCTACAAAAGTGTTTTTAACCATAATATAGTATGAAAATAGGAATCAATTACAAGAGAAAAATCTGGAAAGAACATAAATACATGGAAACTAAACAATATGCTACAAAACAGGGGTGCCTGGGTGGCTCAGTTGGTTAAGCAACTGCCTTCAGCTCAGGTTATGATTCTGGAGTTCCAGGATTGAGCCCCGTATCGGGTTCCCTGCTACGCAAGAAGCCTGCTTCTCCCTCTCTCGCTCCCCCTGCTTGTGTTCCCTGTCTAGCTGTGTTTCTCTGTCAAATAAATAAATAAAAAGTTAAAAAAAAATATGCTACAAAACAGTGAATGAGTCAACAATGAAATCAAAGGGGAAATCAAAGAGTACACAGAGACAAATGAAAATGAAAATATACCAGTACAATATCTTTGGGACATAGCAAAAGCAGTTCTGATAAGTTTATGGCAATACAGGCCTATCTCAAGAAACAAACAAACAAAAATCCCAAACAAATAACCAAACACACCTAATAGAGCTAACAAAAGAACAAACATAGGCAAAAATAGTAGAAGGAAATTATAAAGTTTAGAGCAGAAATAGAGACAAAAAAAAAAAGAAGAAGAAGAAAAAGAAGAAACAGAAAAAAGAAAAGGATCAATGAAACCAGAAACTGGTTCCTTGAAAAGATAAACAAAATTGATAAACTTTTAGCCAGACTCATCAAGAAAGAGAGGACTCAAATAAATGAAATCAGAAATGAGGGAGAAATAACCACCAACACCACAGAAATGCAAAGATTTATAAGAGAATATAATGAAAAATTAATACCAACAAATTGGGACAAGGGTGCTACCTAGGTTGCTCAGTCAGTTAAGTGCCCAGTTTGACTTTAGCAGAGGTCGTGATCTCATGGTCATGAGATCAAGCCCACATGGGGTTCTTCTCTGGGCATGCAGCCTGCTTAAGATTCTTCCTCTCTCTCTGATCCTCCCACCACTTGCAGTCTATTAAAAAAAAAAAAAAAAAAAGTCCAAACTCAATGGATTCATAGGTGAATTCCACCAGACATTTAAAGAAGAGTTAATACTTATTGTTCTCGAACTATTCCCAAAAACAGAAAATGTAAAACTTTCAAATTCATTCTATGAAGCCAGCATTACCATGATACCAAAGCTAGACAAAGACAACACACAGAAATAAAACTGGAGGTATCTCTGATGACCACAGATGCAAAATCCTCAAAAAAATACCAACAAATAGAAGTCAACAATATATTAAAAAGATCATTCATCACAATCAAGTAGGATTTATTTTAGGGATGCCAGGGTATTTCAAGATGCACAAAATAATTAATATGATAGATCATGTTAAGAGAAAGGAAAAAAACCATGGGATAAGCTCGATGGATACAAAAATAGCAACTGACATAATAGTACACTCATTCATGATAAACTCTCAACAAAGTGGGTTTAGAAGTAACATAACCTAATAACAGCCACATATTAAAAACCCAAAGTTAACATCCAACTCTAATGGTGAAAAATTGAAGTTTCTCCTCTATCAGGAATGAAACAAGGATGTCCACCCTCACAATTTTTATTCAGTATAGTACTGAAGTCCTAGCTGCAGTAACCACATAAGAAATAAAAAGTATTAAAATTGGCAAGGAAGAAGTAAAACTCTCACTATTTGCATATGATGTGATTACTAAGAATAAAGGAATTCAGTAAAGTTGTAAGATACAAGGATAATATATGGAAATCTGTTGCATTATCTCTATATTAATGACAAAGTAACAGAAAGAGAAATTAAGAGAAAAATTTTGTTTATAATAACACCAAAAATAATAAAATATCTAAGAATAAGCATATTAACTAAGGAGGTGAAAACCTGTACTCTGAAACTATAAAACACGGATGAAAAAAATTAAAGAGGACACAAATAAACGGAAAGATGTTCCATGCTCATGGTTTGGGGGAATTAATATTGTTGAAATGTCCAGGAGCATCTAGGAGGCTCAGTCAGTTAAGTGTCTGTCTTTAGCTTGGGTCATGATCTCAGGGTCCTGGGATCAAGCCCTGCATTAGGCTCCCTATTCAGCAGGGAGCCTGCTTCTCCCTCTCCCTCTGCTGCTCCCCCATCTGTATTCTCTCTGTGTCAAATAAATAAAATCTCTAGAAAAAAGAAGTGAAATGTCCCTATTAACTAAAGCAATCTATAGTCTCAATGCAAACTCTACCAAAATCCCAAAAGCATTTTTCATAGAAGTGAAACAAATATATTCCTAAAATTTGTATAGAACCACAAAACCTTGAAGAGCCAAAGCAATCTTGTGAAAGAAGAAATAAGTTGAAGATATCACAATGCCAGATATATACTGGTATATACAAGGTATACTACACAAATCTATGGTAATCAAAACAGTATGGTATTGGCCAAAAATGAGACACATAAATCAGTGGGACTGAACAGAGGGCCCAGAACTAAATCCATGTTTATATGGTCAGTTAGTCTATAACAAAGGAGGTAAAGACATACAATAGGAAAAAGAAAGACTCTTTAATAAATGGTGCTGATAAAGCTAGACAGCTATATGCAAAGAAATGAAACTGGACCACTTTCTTACAGTATACAAAAAATAAACTCAAAAGGGATTTAAGGACCCAAGTGTGAGACGTGGAACTATATCTCTCCCTAAAAGAAAAGCAATCTTTGACATTGGCCTTAGCAAAATTTTTCTACTTACTTCTCCCTTGGCAAGGGAAACAAAAGTAAAAATAAACTATTGGGACTACATCAAAATAAAACGCTTTTTGCACAGCAAAGGAAATCATAAACAAAATGAAAAGGCAACCTACTGAACAGAAGATATCTGCAAATCACAGATACAACACCAGCACCACCAAAACCAAAACAAAGCAAAAAAAACGAAAAAAAATAATTCGCTTAAAAACTGGGCAGAGGACTTGAATATTTTTTCCAAAGACACACAGATGACCAACAGTCACATGAAAAGATGTTCAACACCATTAATCATCAGGAAAATCCAAGTCAAAACACCTTACATCTGTCAGCATGGCTAGAATCAAAACAAGAAGATTAACAAGTCTTGGCAAGGATGTGGGAAAAAAGGAACCCTTGTACACACTGATGGGACTGTAAATTAACTGGTGCAGCCACTGAGGAAAAAAGTACGGAGGTTCCTCAAAAAATTAAAAATAGAAATATCATATGGTCAGGGTGCCTGGGTGGTTCAGTCAGTTAAGCCTCTGCCTTCAGCTCAGGTCACAGTCTCAGGGTCCTGGGATTGAGCCCAACATCAGGCTCCCTGCTCAGCGGGAAGTCTGCTTTTCCCTCTCCTTCTGCTCCTCCCCCCATTTGTGCAATGCTCTCTCAAATAAATAAAATCTTAAGTAAAAAACATCCAAAAATTATCCAGAAATTCTGCTACTGGGTATTTACACACAGAAAACAAAAAAACTAATTTAAAAAGATATATGCACCTCTATGTTTATTGCTGCATTATTTACAATAGCCAAAATACAGAGACAGACCAAGTGTCCATCAACAGATAAAACGGTAAAGAAGATATGGCTTGTGTATATATGTATATACATATACACATTAGAATACTACTCAGCCATAAAAAGAATGAGATCTTGCCATTTGCAACAACATAGATGAACTAGAGGGTATTATGTGAAGTGAAATAAGTCAGGCAAATACTATGGGACTTCAGTTATATGTGGAACCTAAAAAAATAAATGAACAACAAACAAAGCAGAAACAGACCCATAAATATAGAGAATAAATCAGTGGTTGCTTGATGGGAGGAAGGTAGGGGAGAGGTGAAATGGATAAGGGGTATTAAGAAGTGCAAACTTATAGTTAAGGAACTGGTAAGTCACAGATGGAAGATACAGCATAGGGAATGTCAAAAATATTTTTTTTAATGTCAGTAATACTCTAATACCATTTTATGGTGACAGATGGTGACTACACTTACGGTAGCACTGAGTAATATATAAGATACATTGATCCAATGTTTTGTACCTCTGAAACTATACAATATTGTATGTTAATTATACTTCAATAAAAACAATCAAATAGAAATTCTGGAACTGAAAAACATGTTAAAAGATGAAGAATACCTTCAACAGACTCATGAACAGACTAAACAGAGCTGAGGAAAAGAGGTAACTTCAAGCAAGTCACAAAAAATTACGATTAAAATATAGTAAGATTAAAGTAACACATCCAATATTCAACAGTTCTAGGATAAACATCAATATTCTACCATACATGTAATTAAAAACTCAGAAGAGGTAAAAGGTATATATGTCAAAATAATTGCTAAGAATTATCTAAAGTTGATGATAGACACAAAACAACAAATTCAAGATGCTCAGAGACTACCAAGAAAGATAAATACCAAAACCAACACATATACATGTTTAAACTGCTAGAAATCAAAACAGAGAAAACATTTTAAAGCCAGTGGAAGATGAGAGAAACAAGTCTTGGCAAAGATACAAAAAGATTTGTAAAAGTTACAGTACACTTCTAATCATAAACCATGATAGCAGATAATGGAGTAACATTTTTAAAGTCCCAAAGGAAAGTAAAACCTCCAAAATTTGCCTACAAGAATTTTATAGCAGAGGAAGCATCATTCAAAACAAAGAATATAAACAATATTTGAAAGAATTCATTGCAAGCAGACCATTATTACAAGACCGTTAAAAATGTAATAAAGATAAAATTAATATTTGTCCTTTAAATACTTTATAAGATAATGATTGTTTAAGGCTGTCATCAACAAACTATGGCCCATGAGCCAAATCTTGCCTTCTGTGTCATTTGCTTACATACATTTGCTTACATATGGCTATTTTATACTTTAATAGCAATCTTCAGTGGTTGCAGAGACAATGTGGTCCACAAAACCAAAAATATTGCTGGTTCTTTAAAAATGTTAGCCAATCTCTGACCTACAAGAAAAAGTAATAATGTACAGTGTCTCCTGTAACAGTTATGACAACAGCAAAATATATGATAGAGAAAAATTGGGAATATATTGTGGTAAGATACTTACACCAAATGCAAAGTATGTATTTTTTGCGAGTGGACTGGTGATAAAAAGGTGTATTTGGTAAGCCTTATGTCAACAACTAAAAAAAGAAAAAATAGTAAGCAAATATTGGAAAGCAAATGAATCACAAAAACTATTCAGTTAATCCAAAAGACAGTAAAAGAGAAGGAACAGAGAAATAGAATAATTAGCAAATGGCTAACAAGACATATTTCAATCTAATCATATTAATTGTCACACTGAAATCAAGAGGTGGATGCCTAACTGAGCTACCCAGGTGCCCTGCCACACTACTTTAATAACAAAAAGACAAAGATATTTCCAAGAAAAGAGAAACTACAGATTGATCAACTGGCTGAAAATGGACACAATCATTTTAAAAAATTAGTAAACAGGATTTTGTTTTATATAAACAATAAATCATCAACAAATGAAGTTTATTCCAAGAATGAATAAAATTCAAAATTTGAAAATAAATCCCAAGTTATTATATTAAAGCCAAAAGGATTAAACAACCAACAGATAAAAGAAGAAATATAAGCCAAGTGTTTTCTAAACAGTTAGAAATGAATAAAACAAAAACAGGACAAATCAAAACTGGGATATGGATAAAGTGGTACTATGGGGATAAACTGACAGCTATAGATGCTTATGTTTTAAAAATGAGAATGATCTCAAAACCACCACATACCTTTACAACTTAAAGAACTAAAATAAAAAACAAAAACAAAAACAACAATAAAAAAAACTAATCCTAAGACTTGCAGAAGGAAGGAAACGATAAAGATTAGAGCAGAGATAAATGAAATACGGGATTATAAAGTAGCAGAAAATCAATGAAAACAAAAGTGGGTTGTTTGGTGAAATCATCAAAATTAACAAGAAAACAGGATAGAAGATACAAATTACTAAAATCAGAAATGAAAATGTAAAAACAGAAATAACAATTATCAGAGAGTACTATGAACTATACATGACAAAAAATTGAATACCTAGATTGAAATGAACAAACTCCTAGAAGCCCAAAAGCTACCAAGACTCAACCATCAAGAAATAAACAGATAGACTTATAAGTAGTAAGGAAAGTGAATCAATAATCAAAAATCTCCCAATGAAGGAAAGCCCTGGACCCAGTGGCTTCACGACTGAATTCTATCAAATACATAAAGAAGAATTAAATTCCTCTCAAACTGTCCCAAAAAATTAAAGAGGAGTATTTTCTAACTCATTGTATGAAGTCAGCATTACCTTAATACAAAAGCAAAGCCACAAGAGAACTAAGCTACTATCCCAAATGAACACTGATGTAAAATTTCCTCAGCAAAATACAGATGGCACCAGACATAAGATGGTTCAACTTAAGATTTCTCAATTTTAAGATAGTGTGAAAGTGACAGGCATCCAGTAGAAACCATATTTTGAATTTTTATCTTTTCCTGGCCTAGCAAGATGTGGTCCAATACTCCCTCATGATGATGGGTAGCAGCAGTGAGTCACAGCTCCTGGTCAGCCATGAGATCATGAAGGTGAACAACCAAAACACTTACAATCATTTTTGTACCCATACAATTATTTTGTTTTTCACTTGCAATATAGTATTCAGTAAATTACATGAGGTTTTTAATACTTAATTATAAAGGAGTCTTCATATTAGATGGTTTTACCCAACTGCTGGTGAATGTAAGTGTCCTAAGCATATTTAAGGCAGGCTAGACAAAACTATAATATTTGTTAAATTAGGCGTATCAAAAGTATTTTTGACTTATGGTATTTTTAACTAACTATGGATTAGTCAGGACACCAATCCATAAGATGAGGAAGAACTGTTATTACTAAAACAAATTCAGCAGTATAGTAAAAGAATTACACCTGGAATGCAAGGATGGTACAATATGTGGAAATCAATAACTATAACACATTAATATACGGAAGAAATAAAAATTATCTCAGTTGATGCAGAAAAAAGGTATGGCAAAATTCAACTATTCCATGACAAAAATACTCAAAAACTAAGAATAAAAGGAAAATACAAAAACAAAAGCTATATAAAAACAAAAAAAAAAACAATGAATAGCCAGCAGTGAGATTCAAAGGTTTTCCTAGTGAATCAAGACCAAGGCAGGATGGTCTCTTTTACCATTTCCATTTAACACAGCACTGAAACTATTGAGCCATCAAAAAAGAAGGGGGGGGGTTAAGAAACTTTGCCATTTGCAATGATGTGGATGGACCTAGATTGTATTACACTAAGTGAAATAAATAAGTCAGAAAAGGACAAATACCACATAATTTCACTCCTATGTGGAAATTCAAGAAACAGATGAACATATGGGAAGGGGAAAAAAGAGAGAGGATCTTAATTATAGGAAAAGAAACAGGGTTGATGGAAGAGATAGGGGATGGGCTAAATGGTTGACAAGTATTAAGGAGGTTACATGTGATGAACACTGGATATTGTAAGTGATAAATCACTAAATTCTACTTCTTGAAACCAATATTACAGTATATGTCAAATAACTAGAACTTAAATAAAAATTTGTAGGAGAAGAAAAGCATAATATAAAAAACAAAAACATAGTATTGAAGGATCTAGCCAGAGCAATTAGGAAGGAAAAGAAAACAGCCAAGTTGTAAAGAAACTAGTAAAATTATCTCTGTGCAAATGAAATGACTTTATATATGGAAACTCTCAAGGTTCCAAAAAAAAAAAAAAGTAAAATAAGTAACTTCAGCAAAGTAGTAGGATACAAAGAAAACATGGAAAATTAGTTGCATTTCTATAATACCAATGAATGTTCTGAAAAGGATATTGCAAAAATAATTCCAATATGATAGCATCAAAAAAGAATACTAAAGAATTAATCAAGGATATGGCAGGCTTATACAACAAAAAGTACAAAACAATCCTAAAAGAAATTAAAGGCAACAAGAAAACACACAGGAAAAAAAGGAATGTAACCTACAATGGAAACACCATTAGGATATCAGTAGATTTCCTTGCAGAAACTCTACATGCCAGTGGAGAGTGGAATGACATATTCAAAGAGCTGAAAGATAAAAATGGCCAGCTAAGAATACTTTATCCAACAGCTATCTCACAGATATGAAAGACAAGTAAAGGCTTTCTTAAATACACAAAATCTGAAAGAGCTCACCATCACTAGATTTATCTTGCAAGAAATACTGAAAGAAGCTCTTTAAGCTGAAATGAAAACAGGCTTATCAACCTCATAGAAACATATAAAAGTGCACACCACACTAGTAAAAGTGAAATTGATAGAGCCACACATGAAAACTCTAACTTTATATTAGCAATGATGTATTTATTAACTAAACTATAGTTCAAAGGTTAAGAGAAAGTTAGAAAAATAACTACATCTACTAAAAGTTAAATATACAACAAAATGTAGATAAACTGTAATGTTAGTAATATAAAAGGAAGTAAAACAGTGAAGACTTTATAGGCAATGAGAGATAACCTGTTCTCAAACTAAAATGGATGTTTTTATACAATGTTTTATGCATGCCCAATAGTAACTACAAGACCAAAACCTAGAACAGATATACAAAGGACAAAAAAAAAAAAAAAAAGGTTGGGGGACTGACATACCACCAAGGAAAATAACCAACTTATAAAGGTGGCAGAAACGGGAAAATAAAACCAGAAAGCAATTAATAAAATGGCATTAGTAAGCCCTTACTTATTAATAATTGTCCTAAATATAAATGAATTGAATTCACCAATCAAAAGGCACACAGTGGCAAACTGGATAAAAAATAAGACCCAGCTATATGGTGCCAATAAGAGGTCCATTTCAGCTTTAAGGATGTACAGAACACTCAAGGTGAAGGGATAAAAAGAAAAATCTATGCAAGTAGAAACCAAAAGGAAGTAGGGATAGCTATACTTATACCAAAATAGCTAGAAAATCTACAAATACATGAAAACTAAACAAACTCTGAACAACCAATAAGTGGAACAATAGATTAAAAAGGGAATCAGTATCTTCAAATGAAAACGGAAACAGAACATACCAAAACAAATGGCACACTGCAAAACATTTCTGTAAGTTTATAACAAAATATGCATACATTAAAAAATGAGAAAGATTGCAAATAAATCTAACTTTACACCTGAAAGAAGTAAAAGAACAAAGCTTAGAGTTAGCGAAGGAAGAAAGTAATAAATATTAGAATTGGGTAAAAAAAAATGTGTAAGAGACCAGAAAAATAGAAAAAGTCGACAAAAAGCATTTTTTTGAAAGATAAATTTGACAACACTTTAGTGAGTGTACTAAGTAAATGAGAGAAAACTCAAAATCAGAAATGGATGAGAGGAAACTGCAATTGACTATAGAAATACATAGGCTCATAAGAGATGACTATAAACAAGTATATGTGAGCAAATTACCTAACATAAGAAATGAATAATTTCCTACAATCCTGTAATCTTTTGAGACTGAACCAGGAATAAATATAGAGTCAGAAAAAAATGATAACATGTAAAGAGAATGAGTCAATAATTAAAAACCTTCCAACACAGAAATATGCAGCCCAGATGCCTTCCCTGGTGAATTATAGTAAATGTTTAAAGAAGAATTAAAGTCAATTCTCAAACTTTTCCAAAAAAGACGGAGAGAAGGAAACACAGCCAAAGTTTCTATATGAGGTAAGCAACACTCTGATACCAAAACAAGACAACGACCCTACAAGAATAAAAATCTAGAGAACAAGTATCCCTGATGGACACAGATGCAATAACTCTAAACAAAATATTAGCCAACCAAATTCAAGAAGTCACTGAAAGAATTATACACCATGACCAAGTGGGATTTATCCCTAGGGTTCAAGGATGGTTCAACATACATAAATCAATAAATGTGATTCCCACATTAATAGAATGAAAAATAAAAAGCATATGATCATCTCAAAAGATGCCAAAAAAAAGACATTTGATTAAATACAACATACTTTCATGATAAAATCCCTCAACAGACTGAGTATAGAAAGAACACACCTCAACGTAATAAAAGTAATATACAACAAACCCACAGGTAACATCACACTCAACAAAGAGAAACAGAAAGCTCTTCCTCTAAGATCAAATATAATACAAAGGTGCCCACTGTCACTACTCTTAGTCAACATAGTACTGGAAGTCCTACCTAGTAGAGTCAGGCAGGACAAAGAAAAAGCAACCAAATAGGAAAAGAATTAAAATTTACAGATGATATGATCTTATATGTTGAAAATCCCAAAGACTGAAATAAACTGTTGGGTCTGGTCAATGAATACAATAAAGCTGCAGGGTATAAAACCAAAACACAGAAATCAGTTGTTTTCTATACACTAACCATAAAGCATTGGAAAAAAACCAAAGTACCATTCACAATAGCATCAAAAAGTGACACATAGTAATAAATTTAATCAAGTTAAAGACCTATGAAAACTACAATACTCTGCTAAAAGAAACTGAAGAGGACATAATTAAATGGAAGGATATCCCATGTCAAGAATCTGAAGAGTTAATATTGTTAAAATGTCTGTGTTATTGGGGTGTTTAGGTGTCTCAGTTAAACATCTGCCTTCACTTCAGGTCATGATTTCAGGGTCCCGGTATCAAGCCCCGAATCAGGCTCCCTGCGCCGGAGGGAATCTGCTTCTTCCTTTCCACTCTCATTCTCTCTCTCAAATGAATAAATTTTAAAAATTTTAAAAATGTCCATGTTATCAAAGCCATTTATATATTCAACACAAACACTATGAAAATTCCTATAGCAGATGGTGGGGGACTAAGAAAGATGGCAAAAGAGTAGGGGACCTTAGCTTCATCTACTCCCTGGAATTCAGCTAGATATCTATCAAATCATTCAGAATGCTGGCAAACTCAACCGGAGGTCCAAGAAAAGAATTGCTGCAATTCTAGAAATAGAAACGTGTTCACTTTTGCCAGGGTAGGAGGTGCGGAGAAGTGAATCTGAGGCAATATGTTGGAAGATAAACCATCAGGGTGGGACCCTCTGAAAGCCGACTACTGGAAAGTGATATAGCAGCACAGTGCAAAATGGGAACTTTCAGCAATCTTCTCCAGTGAGGGACATCGCCACCTGAAAGATGCTCAAGTGGCAAAGCAGAGCAGAATCCTAGCTAGGACAGTGTGGTCTCAGTATCTTCAGGGTCACAGAAAGAATGGGTGTGCATGAGTGCAGCAGAGTTCCCAGGCATCAGAGCAGGGATGCCAGCTGCAACCAGTGAGGCCAGGAGTGAGCTTTCAGCTGGGTGTTCACAGAAACCACAAACCACAGCACAGTTGGTAAGGCAACCACTCTCCAATCAAGGCTCAACAAGTGACAGAAGGACAGCAAGACCCTTTCGCCTCCCCTGGGAGGAGAAGCACAGGTGTGTGCTGTACAGTCTACAGGATTTGGAGACTCCAAACAGGGTAGTAGCATGCATGAGATCATAGGTCCCAGGCTGGGTGAGCAGAGTGCTGACAGAAACCATGGAGATAAAAGTTACCGACCGCTTTTTCCAGAGGGTGCATTAAGGAGTGGGGTGACCCTGATCTTTCAACTCTGGAGATCAGGACACTGTCATTTTTATTTGTATCCTCTCAAGTGAGGCAGAAAGCCTTCAGAGAACAAAAGCCACACAGAGCAATCCAAAGCCACCTACCTATACTGTGTCCAGCCCCCTGGCAAAGGCAATACCGGCCCACCAGGGCAAAGACTCCTGGCAATCAGTGCAACAGGCCCCTCCCCCAGAAGACCAGCAGACTATCTGGCTAAGACCAAGTTTACTGATCACACATCCAGCACTAGGGGGAAAAAAGTATATAGAATTTGTGATATTTTTCTCATGACTCTTTAATCTTTTAATTTTAATGCATTTTCCTTTTCAACTAACTTATCAACTCTTTTAAGTCTTTTTTAATTTTCATTTTTAGCTATGTTTTATCCTTTCATTATACTTTATTTTATATACATATATTTTTCTTGCCTTACAATTTTGAGATGTAGTTTCTTCCAACAAAGAGACTACCATTCTGTTCACCTGATTATATTTTTAAGTCTCTTTTAATTTTTATTTTTGCAGTTACATTCTACCCTTTCAACAGTATTTTATTTTGTGTGTGTGTGCGTGTGTATGTGTGTGCTTTTATTTCTACACAGTTTTGGGACCTAGTTTTCTAACAGACCAAAATACACTCAGGATTTAATATATCTAGTGTATGGCTTGGTTTTGTTCACTTGTCTGATTATATATTTTTTTCCTTGTTGGTTTCTGGTCTCTGAGTTTAGTGTATAATTCTCTGGGGTCGTTTTTGCTATTTTATGATTTTGTTCTCTCAAATATTCTTCTCTGGAAAGAATGACAAGATGAGAAAAAACCCCTTGAAAAAGAGAATAAGGAGCAATAATGACTTCCAGGGACCTAATCAGCTTGGATCTAAGTAAGATGATGAAATGGCCAGAATCGTTATTCTGATTATGAAGTTACTATATGGGCCTTAAAATGCATAGGAGACACAAGAGAATTCCTTTCTAGAGAAATAAAAGACATAAAATCCAATCAGGTTGAAATAAAAAAGGCTACTAACGAGATGCGATAAAAAATCAAGACTCTGCGTGCCAGGGTAACTCAGTTGGTTAAGCGTCTGCCTTCAGCTCAGGTCATGATCCTGGTGTCCTGGGACAAAGCAATGATAACAAAGAAAAACAACTGGAGCAATATTTGCTGATTTCAGATTATACTACAAAGCCATACTAATTATACAGTATGATCCTGGCATAAAAATAGGCACTTACATCAACAGAAAAAATTGAGTACTTAGAATTAAACCCCCACATGTATAGTCAACTAATAAAGGATGAGGGAGCAAAGACTATTCAATGGGAAAGAAATCTCTTCAACAAATGATGCTGGGAAAACTGGATAACCACATGCAGAAAAAGAAAACTGGGGCGCCTGGGTGGCTCAGTAGGTTAAGCGACTGCCTTCGGCTCAGGTCATGATCCCGGAGACCAGGGATCGAGTCCCACATTGGGCTCCCTGCTCAGCAGGAAGACTGCTTCTCCCTCTCTCATTCCCCCTGATTGTGTTCCCTCTCTGGCTGTGTTTTTCTCTGTTAAATAAATAAAATCTTTAAAAAAAATAAAAAGAAAGAAAGAAAACTGGACCACACCCAAAAATCACCTAGAAATGGATCAGACTTAAAACACTTGGATAGGACACCCAAAGCACAAGTAAGAAAAAATTAACAAGTAGGACTACATCAAAGTTGAAAGCTTCTACAACAGAAAAGGAACAATTAAGAAAATGAAAAGGCAAATGAATTATTTATAAACCATTTGACAAATATCCCAAAATATACATGGAATTCCTATATGAATTCCAATAATGAAAAAATCCAATAATGAATCCAATAATGAAAAAAATCCCCACAGATTATCCAAAAAATGAGCAGAACTTACGAGGCACTTTTCCAAAAGATTGCCACCATTGGCATGAAAGGTGCTCACCATCATTAACCAGCAAGGAAATATAAATCAAAACCACAGTGAAACAGCCATTCATACCTGTTATAACAGATATTATCAAGAAAATGAGATAATAAGTCTTGGCAAGGATGTAGAGAAAAGGGAAGCTTTGCGCATTGTTGGTGGGAATGTAAATTGGTTCAGCCACTATGGAGAGTATAGCGGTTCCACCCAAAATTAAAAATAGAACTACTGTATAATAAGCAGTTACAACTCGGTATAAATTCAAAAGAAATGAAAACTTTATCAACTGTGTAACTGCAGCATTACGTGACAGCCAAAATGTGTCCATCAATGAGTGAATAGACAAAGACATGGTGATAAATATAAATAGATGGACAAATATACATAGATGTACCACACACATATACACACACACAGAGACATATATAAATATGTATAAAGTGTGATATATATACATATAAATATATAAAATGGAATACTCTTCAGCCAGAAAAAGTAGTGAAATCCTGCCAGTTGCAGCAACATGGATCTATCTTAAGAACATTATGCTAAATTAGACAAATACTGCCAGATAGCTTGTATGAAATGCAAACAAAACAAAACAAAACAAAACAAATAGAGTGAAATGGTGGTTACCAGAGGCTCAGGAGTGGGGAAATGGGAGAGAGGCTATTTAAGGTACACAGATGCAACTAGTACAAAAGTAAGATGTGGAGATCTCATACATAGTACAGTGATTATAGACAACAAAACTGTATTAAAAACATTCACTTATGGGGCGCCTGGGTGGCTCAGTTGGTTAAGCCACTGCCTTCAGCTCAGGTCATGCTCTTGAAGTCCCAGGATCGAGTCCCACATTGGGCTCCCAGCTCAGCGGGGAGTCTGCTTCTCCCTCTGACCTCCCCACTCATGTTCTCTCTCACTCACTCTTTCTAAATAAATAAATAAAATATTTTTTTAAGAAATTCACTTGCTAGGAGATTAAATCTTCATTTTTTCCACCACTAGAAGAAATAATAATTATGAAATGTGATAGAAGGACTCACTGATGGCTACAATGGTAATCAAATGGAAACATATCAAATTACTATACTATATATATTTAATTTACAGAATTTTAAATGTCAGTATTTCAATAAAAATGAGTATAATTCAATATTTAACTGATAGGAAAATAATTTACAGATGGATTGCAATGTCACTTTTATTTCTATCAAAGGATTTCTTTTTCCCAGAACGCCTACCAAAAGTAGTATTTGCATTAATAGTGAAAGTCAACATTTAAAAGTAAAATTGTATTGTTGATAACATTTAAAATAATTCATGTTCACACATATTATGTCCTGGTAAAATAATATATAGGGAGAAAGGTCTTCATATGAGACAGGCATAAAACTATACATGAACTGAAAGTTTCTTCTTAACCACAGACAACAACATACCAAGTATGTCATTTGTGTATTATTTCTTCAGATGAAACATAGCTGGGGAGCCAGGGTGGGGGTGGAATACTCACTGCATAAAGTTCGGTTTGTGTTAAAAATCTCAAACTTCCATGGATATCCATTTTTTGTCAAGCATAGCAATAACCAACAAGTCAGCCTTGTAATAAAAAAGGCTTTAATGTGATAGAAATTCTTTGTACAAAATAGTAAAGTCATTTGAAAGGTCTTCCACCCAAAAGTAAATTGTAAACAGAGACTGTAGTCAATGCTCTCTGAATTTACCAAGCCTATTTCATGTCATATTTTGTATCACAGAACATAGAAACTGGAGCTATAAGTATATACTAGAAAAGTAACTTTTCTTAAATAATGTTAAAAAATAATTCTGGAAGAAAAACAAGTCATCTTACATAGCTGATGCAGAATCACAGAATTTTACATTGCTTTGTTCATGAAAAAGCTATGTACATCTCTATATATCTAAGAGCTCAAAGAGTTTGTGCCTTTTGTACAGCTATAAAAATGTGAGAACACCCAATTTATTCTTGTGCCCCTAGTGTCAGGGACACTAATAAGAGAGGAAACATAACAGACTTTTTATTTTAAAGAGTAGGTTAATAATTTGAAGAATTCTTAGGCATCCAATTATATATATAATTACCTATGGGATAATGACTCTATGTAAATGTGTGCAGGTGGGAGTGCCAGAAGTTCGAGGGAAGACAAAGTTGAGGGGGAAAGGGAGCAAAAATAACCAGAGACTTCTCAAAGTTAAAGTGCATATTGTAAATTTTAGAGCAATCATAAAATAAAATGAAGGAATACACAGGTCAGAAGAGAAAAAAATGGAATAAACATACTCTATGCAAGAGAGGACGGAAAAAGGAATAGGATAGGATAAATAGAAACTGGCAAAGAAAACATTTAAAATAAACCATATCATTATTACATTAAATATAAATAAGCACAAATTTTAAAAGCAGAGATTAGACACGTTTAAAAAAAAAAACAGAAAAACAAGATCAAATGATATACTATAAGCATAAAATTTGAAACAGTCCAAATGTTCATTAAGATGAATGCAGAAACAAATTGCTATAATCATATAATGGGGGACTACTACTCAGCAATAATTATGTCTCAACTACTGACATAGTTAGCAACATGGGCAAACTTCAGAATGATGGGCCAAGCAAAAGACCACACACACATACATACATGCTAGATGATTCTACTTTCACACAGTAAGAGAACATTAACAACTATTCTACAGTGAGAGAAATCAGATCCACAGTTTTCTCAGGAAGAATATGAGGGTGCAAGAGGGAAGCATGACAAAAGTTTCTGGGCTATAGAATATTATACTTCATGTTGGGGTAATATTTAAACAGGTGTATATCTTAGAGAAACATCATTGAGCTGTATATTTGAAGTGGGAGAATTCATTGTATTTTATGTAGATCATAATTCAATACAACTAAGAATATTTTATTAGAAATAATAAAAATATATCCAGAAATGTTCCAGAAATTAGAAATTAAACAATGCATTTTAAAGTAGTATTAAAAGATGGTTTCCTGGATGTCAAGTACATACACGCAGCTTAGTTTAGAGTTTATAAGATTAAAATTATAAATAATAACGATGTGAAGAATAATTAGTAACTTTAACATCCTACATTTATACACACACACACACACACACACACACACACACACACACAGGTCATATATCTAAACACACACACATAAAAATAATTACCAATTGAAGCTGAGGACATTTGTTTCATGTGAGTTTCAATGACAGAAGGATCCCGAGAGCTGTAAATCCCCAACTCAGGGTAAAAGCTGGAGCCAATGTCATCCGGGGGATTGTGTTTCCCTTGTGGATAATTCTTGGTTAATCTAGGGTCCCAATGCTTCAGGACTGGATGGTTCCAATGTATATATTTACCATCAAATTGTGGATTTCCATACCAACTGTAATAAAATACATGTAAATAATAATTCAGAGGTTGCGGCTCTTCCAGGTAAGGTTCAGAGGCTTTGGAAGGTTTCACAGTGATTTCAACACTTTTTAAATTCTTGTTACTTGTTTCACGGTTGATTTTGTCATTGTTTTGGGAATCGAAGCTTTTCCCTAAGGGAGTTTGTTGATGAAGTAGTGGAAGAAGTTCAAGTCCAAAAGGATCTCCAAAAGTAGCTTTATTTGGTCTCAGCATTTTTAAACCCATCATCAGGGAGAAAATAAATAGAATAAAAAGTGACAAAATGATGCAAGTCCTTCTTCGAAACTTTGCCATGATGACATACTTTAAACTCCAATATGGTAAATGTTTAGCTGTAATTTATTGAAAAATGGTAATTAGTAAATGGTACTGACAGTATTTCCCAATGTATTTGAATGAAAGCTAAAATCCATAAAGTTCATTACATTGAGAAGTTTTAAAAGTGCAATATATTAGTTGTATCATCAAATAGTGATGTCTACAAAATCTACACATGGATAGACAAAATAGCGGTAATTTACTTGGAAATATCACAATTATATTTTGTCAGATAAACATCTTAGGAATTTTACTTAAGAAAGTATTGAACAGATTTTGTGTATTCCGAATTTAGGGAAGGAATATTCTATGCAAGTAGACTAAAATTTTCAAAATATAAATGAAAAGCTCATAGTTTAAAAAAGGAAATACTTATGGAAAAGATTAAAAGCCTAATCATTAAGTGGATTTTCAACAAACTTGTTTTTTTAAAACTAATGATTGCACTAAAAGGGGGTAATCACATTTTATGACGTTTCTGAAATGAAAAGAAAGAGATAAAAAAGAATGATCACAAGCAAGGGGTTCCTAATTTAAAAATATACTGCTTTATAACTTTGAACACCTTATTAAACAAAGGTTATAAGCATGGACTTATAACTTCTAAAATGGTACTGTGTTTGTATTTTTATGTTTCAATAAGTATGTATACACATCTATGTGTACTGTGTGCACATGTACAGAGGCATATACACATACATATGAATAAAATGTCATTATGTACAAATTTCTTACTAGAAGGGTATTTAGGGAAAAACTGACACTAACTTTGTAAACTATGACTTTTTATAATAAACCATGTTGTTGTTATTCTAGAGAATTAAGTTACAATAAACTAATCCTAATAAAAAAGACAAGTAAAACTTAATCTATCCAGCAAGTAACTGTCTCACATTCTCTCTCTCACACACTCTCTCTCTCTACAAATTGCTACTACTATTATGCATATATGCAAGAAATACTAAGATAAGCAAGCATATTTTTAAGACTAAGATAACAGATTCCTCTCCAAGTTAGCCTTGTTTAATTGTGAACAACATTACACATAAAGATTTATAAAGATTTATATGAAAAACGTGTCTAGGTTGAAACACATAAACATTCAAAAAGGAAACTGCTAGGTTAAATGCCCATTTCCATCTCTTGTGCCCCTTGCCGACCTACAGCCCTACCCTTCTCCTAAAAGAGAACTTGACTTTTGTATTTACCATCCCCTCACCTTTCTTCATAGTTTTTCCAAAACATAAACATATCTAAACAATCTTAATTTTGTTTTGCCAATTTCAAAACTTTATTTAGATATGGAATATCCATATAAACACACATACATATATATGTATAGATACACACATGTTAATATACATATTAATCTACACAGCTTATGTATCTTTACATATACTTTGATAAGCTATAAATATATATAATTACATATGATTAGCTATACATAAAATATACAAAAATACTGGGGAACAACATTAAGCCTTCTCTGATACTTGGTGTCTCACCTTTTTCCCATCCCTGCTTTCCAAAACATCAGTTCTTCCACTCTCACAAAAAAAAACAAAAAACAAAAAACAAAAAACCACAAGAAAAAAAAAAACACAAAAACTGAAAATGGAAGGCATAGGTAGGTCTGGAGAATTATGTCTTACAACTGTATTAATCCACTGGTTTGATGAAAAGGTTTTCACATCAAGTATTCTCCTTCTTACACTTTTGAAATAAAAAGTAACCCTTTCTCTATTGTTCATAAGACTCTAATTTTGGGACTCCCCCCAAAGTTATTATATTTTATTAAATGGATACATTGTGACCACACCAACAAGCTAGATTCATTTCAGTATGTCATGTAACCAATCGATAGTGTTACACATAAAATAAAATAAACATTACGAAAGGAGACACTGTTGACTTTAAGATGAGAAACAGTTAAGTTCACTGTTGTTTCTGAGTAAAAATTTCATTTGGTTGAAATACCAAAAAAAGTCTAGAAAACTAAAAAGATATATAACTCAAATTTAATTGAGCAACCCAACTGTGGAAAAACTAGTATGCTAAGTGCCACATGAAATAGACTGATTAGAAAGATTGGTAAGACATAGTTTTTATGTTCAAGGTGCTTGGAGTGCATGAGGAAGGCAGAAGACACATGCAAGTAACTATAATTCAAAGAAAAGTGCCAACAAAAAAGTGAAAGGCATATATAAAGCAACAAAATGCCTTACATAAATTAAGGAGTTCAAGAAAATGCTTTAGGAAAAAAAAAAAAATAGTAAGATCTTGGAAGAATGAGTATAATACGCTAGGCTGGTGGAAAAGAAAAGAAAAAGATGGCAATAGTGTTAGAGAAAGTGTGCCCAAAGATATAGTTACTGGACACGAATGACACATTGTGAAACAAAAAGGCCTCTGCAGGCTGCACGCAGCCAAGAAAACAAGATGAGGAAAAATAAAGCTATAGTGCCATGCTGGAACCATCCTATACCAAAGAAAGAGTAGTTTTCTGGTGAATAGGGACCGCCAAAGACTTGTGACAAAATAAGGCATAAGGAGAGTTCAGATTAGAAGGATGTAGCACTTAGAAAAACAATTCAAGACATCAAACTTCACCATTTTCCCAATCTAATAATCTCCCATTCATAATAATTTTAACATAACTCTCTTCCCACATCACTATTTTTAGTGACTCTACCAACATGGACGATCCATCCAGTAGTTTAGTTTCCCAGTTCTTTGCCTCACTTCTAATAATTTGTTCTTCCACCCTCACTTCACCGACTGAGGTATCTTCCTCCTCTTGATCCAGTCTTTTAAATCATTTACCACTCCAAAATCTTTATTCCCGCCCCCCCTCATTTTCCAGACATAACCTTCTGTGCTTTGAGCCCCTCTAGTTTAGTAGTCAGAATTCATTCTGGCAATTTCTTGACCTTACTGAGATGTCATATCCACTGAGTCCATCGTTTCTGCTACTTCTGTTCTTCATGTTTTTTCTCTAGTGACAGTTTATTGTCTGTAATTCAACATTTTAATTCCTTACTTCTCCCCTTTCTTGATACATACCTGATAAAACTTCAAATAAATGGCATATGTCTTGACTTTGATTCAGAACTATATACTGGACAAAAACATGCAACCATGATGACTTTTCACTATGAGTTCATGACCATAAATTTCAAAGGAACACTCAAGACCACTTAACTATAGTTACCATATTCTACTATGTTCACTTATCTAACCTCAGAATTTTATTTTTCATCAAACCTACTGCTATATTACCAACTTCCTTTATTATCTTCAAATAGCTAAGTCTTATACAGTTGACCCTTCAACAATGTGGGTTTGAACTGTGCAGGTTCATTTATATGTGGATTTTTTTCCCAATAAATATGGTACAGTACTAAAAATACATTTTCTTATGATTTTCCTAATACCATTTCTTTTCTCTAGCTTACTTTATTGTAAGAATATGAAGGACATGCAAAGCATATGTTAATGAACTCTTTAAGGCTTCCAGTCAATTACTGCATAATTAGTTGTTAAATTTTTCCAGAGTCAAAAGTTACATGCAGATTTCCAATTGCATGGGAATCAGCACCCCTAACCTCCAGCACTCAAGGGTCAACAGTATTTCACAGAGAAAAAAGAAACAATCATGAAGGAATTCCCTTATCTACCCATTAAGAAATTAACTAACCTACCGGCATCAACTTTTGTCAGCAAATGTTCCCAATTATATTTGTTCGGCTTCACTCCTTTTTCTTCCATAGAAAATTTTACTTTGTTGAATTTTGCTCAAATTTTTTTCAACTGCATTTTCTAAGTTTCTGATCTGTTGTGTTTATCTTGCAGTCATTTATGAAATAATTAGCTCACTTCTGACTTTTCATAGTTGTGTTTATTCATACCTCATGACTATTTTATTTCTATTTAAACATCAGGTTACAGTTGTCATTTTGAGACCGTCTCTCCATTTTGAGACCGTCTCTCCAGCATGCCTTCAGTGTTCACAAGTATGTTCAACATTTTTGCCTGTAACAACTTTGTATGGGATTTGACTGATCTTTTTCTGTTACTGAATATTACATGAAATAATTTTCTCTCCATTTTCAGAAGTGTTCTATCATGGTAATTTTTCCAACTCTGTGCTCTAAAGAACTTTTACCGCTTTTGTGAAATCTTACCATGGCCTTGGATTTTTTCTGAGATCAGCTTTTTTTTCTCCATTCCCATATTTATCTGGATGTTTTATTTCCTTGGCTTCTATTTTGTTATTCTCAATTTGAAAGTTATTTCCAGAAGTTACACTTCCATATGGGGTTTTGTCCTGAAAACCAAGATACTCTAGTCTCTTCGGACAGAAGACTTCAAAGTCTCCTCCCCCTCGCAACTATTATTCTCAGACTGGGCTATCCTCCTTTCAAATTAACATCTACAATATACTTAATATATTCTACTTATTGCTTATCTATATTCATCCCTGTTATCAGTTGAAGCAGATGCACTATTGCTTTCTCCTCCTTCCCCCAGCACAAACCAAGTTAGAACACAAGTCTGACAGTTGTTAGTAAGCTGTTCCCTTCCACTCATACCTTGCGAGACGGTCTATGGGGATAATCTGTTATTTCAGTTTTGTTAACGGGAATTTGTTTTGGTTTTACTATTTAATGGTCTGTTTTTAGGATTTAAGAATAATTCAAACACCATACCAGTGCTGTTGCCGTCGCATCTCTAGCAGTATCTTATATGAGTTTTGCACCCCTGTATTTTTATGACCACTTAGTTCAAAATATATTCAAATATCCATTATTGCTCCTCGAATGGTTATTTACAAATGTATTATATTTGGGAGACTATCTAGATTTTTTGTTGTTCATTCAGAGTATGAATCCACTGAAAACATCTTCTGTATGATTTCAGTCCTCTGACTTGCTTTAACTCTTCCAGTTTCCTAATTCTCTTTAGCTGTGATCTAACATTATAATTTTACTTTTAGAATTTTCATTTAACTCTTTTCGAAGCCATTAGTTCTCTGCTAAAATTTTCTATCTTCTAATTCCTTGAACATGTTAATTCCTCTTATTTAAAGTCCACCTCTACTAACCTGAACTGGATCTTAGGGCTTCTGCTCTCCTGCATGTTGTTGTTTTCTCTCAATATCTGGTCACTTTTTTTTGTATGCTGAGTAAATTTTTTTAATTGAATGCCAGCCATTGTAATGAAAAGTTTTAGAGACAATCAAGCTCTATCTATTGTTTTCCTCCAGAGAAAACCTATGTTTGCTTCTTAAGGACTGCTAGGGTAGAGGAAGATTACCTTAATGCAATCAGTAAAATCTTCAAACCTGGTTTTAAGTCTTTGTAAATATGTGAACTATTTCGGATTAATCCTACTCACACACATGGGTACTGAATTTAAAGTGATGGGTTTTATTAAAATCCTGCCACTTTCTATTTTCTACTTAGGTTCTTAGCTTTTCTGCTATTCTTAAATCAGGGGTTTTAAACAATCCTCCCCCATTTCCTCCACAATCTCCCAAAAACTAATGCATGTTGTAAGGCTCAAAGCCATTGAAATGATTAAGGAATTCTTCCCTTAAAACCTGAGTATAATGGAAGGCTTTATAACAATGACTAAAAATTCAGATGCAATAAGTGAAAAGGCAAATTATGTAAGTTTAAAGACATGCATCTCTGAAAACACTATTAACAAAACACAACTGACAGTGCAAATATTGGCAAGATCTTCTACCTCACTCAAAATTTTTAAAAAAATGCAAGTTAAAGCTGTTCCTCAGTGGCTCAGTCAGTTAAGTATGTGACTCTTGATCTTGGCTCAGGTAGATAGTCTCAAGGTTGTGAGATGGAGCCTGCTTGAGATTCTCTCTGCCCCTTTCCCCTCTAAAATCTTCAAATTAATGTAAAATAAAACTACATAAAGATAGTGTTCCTTACCTATGAGACTAAGAAAACAAAAACAAAAATACAGCCTATTGGTAAGACAACTGGAAAACAAGCACCTCCAAAAATCCCTAGCTGAATGCAAATTGGTAGTCTTTTTGTGTATTTGGCAATAGCTAGCAAAATTATACATCCATTTATCTTTGGGCTCAGAAGTCCTACTTCATGGAAATTATCTTAAAAATATATAACCACATAAATGGCACATAAATCCATATATAGCACTATAATTGTAAAACACTGGGATGTTAAGCTGAGTAAAATGAGGAAGAGCTCTTTGAAATGAAATAAATTGATTTTCTAGATACACTGCTAAGTGAAAAAAGGAAAATGCAAATAAGAAAATATACATTTTTCTCAAGTGTTTGAAAAGAAACAGGCAGTATAAACAAGAATCTTAAGGAGGTTGATTATGTATGGGGGCTAGGACAAAGAGGACAGAGAATGTAAGGGGGGAGGAGAATAGGTAGAAGGTTGGAAAATAGAAAGGACTCTACCTTTTTGTACAGCTTTGGCTTTTTGAGCTAGGTCATATTTCACATACTCAAAAAATAAGCATTAATTGTTAAATTCCAGTTAGTAGGCTGTTTTTGCAATGGTACATATTAACAATTTTTTTTTTAAGATTTTATTTATTTATTTGACACAGAGATCGCAAGTAGGCAGAGAGGCAGGCAGAGAGAGAGGAGGAAGCAGGCTCCCTGTTGAGCAGAGAGCCGACAGGGGCAGATCCCAGGACCCTGAGACCATGATCTGAGCGGAAAGCAGAGGCCTTAACCCACTGAGCCACCCAGGCACCCGATATTAACAAAAAAATTTTTTTTTAAGATTTTATTTATTTGACAGAGAGAAACACAGCCAGAGAGGGAACACAAGCAGGGGGAGTAAAAGAGGGAGAAGCAGGTTTCCCGCTGAGCAGGGTGCCTGATGTGGGGCTCGATCCCAGGTCTCCGGGATCATGACCTGAGCCGAAGGCAGTCGCTTAACCAACTGAGCCACCCAGGCGCCCCCGATATTAACAATTTTTAAAAGATTTGTCAGAGAGAGAGCGCACAAGCAGGGAGAGTGAGTGGCAGGCTGAGGGAGAAGCAGTCTCCCAGCTGAGCAAGGAGCCCAATATAGGACTCAATCCCAGGACCCTAGAATCATGACCTGGGCCAAAGGCAGATGACATTTAACTGAGCCACCCACGCATCCTGCAAATACGTATTCTGCATGTAAGCAAATGCATGCTGGAAACTGGAGCTCTGGTTTTTCACGGACAAAAAAAGTTACGTATAAAGTGGGAAGCTATAATGAAACTTTTGTTGTCAGATTGTAATTAGCAGTATCTGTATGAATGTGTGGCTTTTATCAGTACATAGGGATGTGTCTGTTTGTAATATATACACTAACATATTCAAATTATTTCCTAGTTCTGTATGCAGACACAGTCTAGAACTAAAGAAACCCCAGCAGCAATGAACACATCCGGTGCCAAGATTTTGGTTTTTAAATATCTTTCTCTACTTAGAAGAACCAGGTTCCTTGGAGAAATGTTGATTCCCAGACTGTGATTGGGAAAGTACAAAATGAACATTGATCATCTTATCAAAAAGTAAGAAGTACCCAAAAAGCGTTGGGGACATGTCCATTGGACATAGGAGCCAGCCTGAAGGGGCAACCACTGGCTAAAGCCTGGACAATCGTACCAACAAAATAAGGAGTAATAAACGATAAGTATTAAAATAAGAATTCATGAATCCAGTTTTTTCATACTGATATTTTTTAACGCAAAAATAAAAGGAATAAAGAAGACTCATATTAGAATGCCTACTAATAAATTTAGATGGAATGGAATATCAGTATTTGGAAAGTACCATAACAACCATAGCAGGCAAAAAATCAACTGATATTAAATGAGGACATAAAAGTTTGACGAGAAACAGGAGATCCATATATTGGCAAAGAATTTCCCCCAAAACACCTAATTAATACAAAGGGCAAAATCTAGCAGACACCACCTTAAAAGAGTGATCAAAATGAACTTTGAAGATGCCCCAAGAAGGAAACAATCACTGCTATGGTATTTGTCAAAATTTAACTTGGATCTAAACACGAGGAAACATCAGACAATATAGACACTCACATACATCCACACATACATATTACATGTAATGTATATAATTCTAGATAATGTAAAATGTGTGTACATGTGTATAATGATAAAGCAAATACAGTAAAATATTACCACTTGGTGAATACACAGGAAAAATATACAGGAACGGAGTTGTTTGTACTACTTTTTGAAACATTTAGAAAATTAAAAAGAAGAAAGAAGGGAAGAAGGAAAGAAAGAAGGAAGGGGAGGAAGGGAAGGAAGGGGAGGGAAGGGAAAGGGAGGAGGGGAGGGAAGAAAGAAGAAGGGCGGGAAGAAGGGAGGAAAGAAGGGAAGAATCACACCAGCAAACTAGAGGATATAAGCTGGTTAACCAAACACTTTTTTCTGGGAAGGGCCAACTAATACCATCCTCCAAGCTCTGCAAAATAAGACTCCAGGGAGTAAAATTCTAAAATATGGAATGTGCAGCCCTACAAAGAATAAAGAGATGATACAACAATTTTGGCCTGCCTCTATCATCTCTTATCCTGAAAGTTCCAAATTATCAAGATGATAATCCTTCCTTAGGACAATAAGAAATTTGACAAGCCATGAAGTAGGAAAAAGAATTATGGATATAACAGAATCTCAACTATATTAAGGAAAGAAAGGCACTTAAACATGTAAAATGATTACCTCTGGATAATATAATATAGTGATCTTTTCCTACTCTACCTTCTAAAATTAGAACATAATACTTTATAAGAAAAGTTTAGGAAATAGTAATGAACAGTGCTAAGTCACAGAACAGGAGCAATGACTACAGGATATACAAATTAGTAAGACTTGCTTTTTGAGAGGCTGAGGGCTGAACTGTGTGGAAAGGTCAAGCAAGATACATAATATTGGCTTTGCAATTTAATCAAAGTCCAAATCAGCCATGTTTACCTCCTAAAAAAAAATTTGCTTGTTGTATTTTGATTATATGGTAAATACTAATTGGATTTAAAAATAAAGGTGAAGAAATGTGAAAAAAATAGTTCTGAAACTTTTTTATATTTGTTAAGATTTCTCACATCTACACAAAAACACAAAACAAAATGTCCATTCATGGAATCTGCCTTGCCCCCCACCACCACCCTTGCCTGTAAATGTAGATTAAGTTGGTCCCTCTTTGTTACATTACTTAATCTACTCACTTAAAATGTTCATTTATTACATCATAATAGATGATTCACTGGCTCTATCCCAACGTCCACATCTTAATTAACAGTAAGGCACCTGTAATTAACGTAAAGGCTGACTGTGGTGGTTAAAGGCAGATTACCTCTAGCTGGGCTTTTTAAAGTTATTTCACCTATTCAAATGACATCATCTTTCTCTGCTTTTCTCATCTATACGAGTTATTACCTAATTCACAGATTTTTGAGTCATTATATAAATTTTAGAATCATTTCCTGTTTAGACTAACACTAAATAAAAATGAGTACTTATGATTATTAAAGATGGGCATCTGGCAAGTAATTAATAACATAGTTAATTCTCTCTAAATGTCTATTCTCTACATGGCTAAATTTTAAAATGCTACTAATCCTTCAAGACAAAGCTGGAATGTTGACTCTTCTTGATACCCTCCCTAATGATACCAGAGTAAAAAGTACTCATTTTCTCACACATTCTATTGTTACAGCATTGCCTACTTACTAAAGTGGCATTTCTTTACATGCTGTATTATGGTATTTACTTACATGTATTGAATCCACTACTAGATTGTGCCTTGAGGTAAAAAAATGCAGTTCTTGTTTTTACACTGCAGAAGACCTCCACATATCTTATACACAGTGACCATTTAGTGTTCAGCTTAAACAATTTAATTTCAGGACCTTCTGTTTTTGACATTAGTATATATTTGGGCACTATGTGTATAAATAGATTCTACTGACTATACAGACGGTTGACCTTTTTATAATCTATATTGAACATATAAGAAACATCCAATAATTTGAAAAATTCATTTTAATAAAAATTATCTTCAAGATAGCAAAATCACAAGGACCCCTGAGAGGCTAGCAGGTCTAAGGATCTAAGAAGAAAGGAATGAAGGAACTATTTGTCTTTAACAAAAGAAGACTCAGAAGTCACCTGAGAAAATAAAATTACAAGTTAATTGCAGATGTATGGGTTCCCAATGTAGGAATCTACTCAAGATATTGGCTATTGAAGACCTGTTTTCTTCAAAGAACAGCTGACATTACATAATAATACACAGAAGTTATACCTAATAAGTTCTCTTGAAACTCTATGGTTTCTACTTTTGTGCTTTTAATCTTTGAAATGCTACTTTTTGACTGAGAGGTCTGAGAGCAGAGCATTGTGACATCAACTTATTTCAGAAAGTGTCTGCTGTCAATCCGATTAGAAAGGCCGGAAGATTTCACCTTTTAATTAACCTATTATTAAATTATACAGACTCCTAGTGCTTTTCTTTAGTATTGTTTTCTAGTTTTATTTTCTAAGAAGCCACTATATATAAGCAACTACTAATAGAAGATACACCTGGAACTTTCAGAATCAGTTACTATATCAAGGCTCCTTGCCCAGGTGGTTTTAGTGTAAACACATACACACACTGGTTAACTGAAATTCAGTTAGGTATAACCTTATCTTTCCATTTTAGTCTCCATAACCACCTATGAAGTAAAACTTCTTTTTAACACCATTTTACAGATGACATATGTAAAATAGGTAAAAAGCAAATGGTAAGTTTTCCATGGGCTTAGGAAAAAGTTAAGTAACACTGAGGTTAAGCACCAGCAAGAAGCAGAGCAAGTTTGGCTCTAGAACTGAAGTTCTTGCCTTCTATTCCACCGTCTTACAACCTACTACATAAATTAGGTTTAGATTTTTGATTTTTTTTTTTTTTACAGATGAAAACTGCTGACACGTGGTCATGTTTTCATTTAAATAGTAGGGGGTCGGAAAACAATTATTATCTGATACCTACTCATAAACTGCAGCTCAACTCTAATCTGAGGACAGTTTATTCTGATTTTATGCGTACTATTCATCACGTGACTACCAGGACCAGGTCTGGTAAAGTTTTCTGCAGAGCCTGAAAGTCTACAAGATTCACTGCATCCCACCATTTTTTCTGAGTTTACATATAGCCCAGTAAGAAGTATCACACACTGTCAAGCAAGTACTCTGTAATGCGACAGTATTATCAAACCTAGACTTTATTTTGTACTTTTCTTTCAATCTGCCGTCGAAAATACTTTCACATAAATAACCACTCCAGTCCTATGTGTCTTTTTTAAAGTCCTATATTATCCTCCCTTGTTTCATTCATCTTTAAATACTTCAACGTTTTCTCTTAACATTTATCCATAGGGTTTTACAATATATAAAACAAAAACTATCATGAATGCCTGAATTTCAATTTGCTCCTCTGGAAAATGGAAAAAGACATTAGTCCGGCATAGCTGCATTCTGAAACTTAGCAAAAGATAAATGTCTCTTCTGACGTGTTTACAAATGAGTGGGAAAAACCATCTCTGGGGTGGCGTTGCCATCCCTACTCTTTTCTCCAGAGGCCCAAAGGTCCCAGGAGGCTGGAGCCCACGACCCTCCTCCTACACCCCGAACACAGGAGGCCTCCACCTTCTCCCTCGCCCTGCAGGCTCAAAGCGCAGCTGCAGTTTGGTTGCAAAAAGAACAGGGCATTGAAAGGCTTCCGTCACTCCGGGAATTCCCAATTTGCTGGGGAGAGGAGGGAAAACGAAGGCGACGAACCTTCTTTCGAGGTTCCGCTCGAAAGAAGCGGCCGACACAAAGCCGGCAGTCTCTCTAAAAAGCAAGCAATAAAACTAACCCAGACACATGGGCTAACAGTGACAGGGTGGCACCCCGGGTCCCGGAAAACGCAGCTCGACGCCTTTCATCTATTTGCCCGAGGGGAGCGGGGGTCAAAGGCGCCATGCAGAAGCTGCAAGCACATTGGCTGACGGACACACGCGCAGGCGCCGGGGGTGGGTTCCCTACTCCCCGCAGCGGTGTCTGCGGAGCCCTGAATCCTCCAGCTACTCACCAGGGAATGGGAGTTCGGCCACCGGCAGACGCTTCAGCCAGAGCCACGGGAGTCGAGAGGAGCCGGAGAGCGGAAGCGGACAGCCCGCCGCCACCCGGCAGGAAGCCCATCCAGCCCCGCCTCCCCAAAGGCCCGCTCAGAGTGCTCCGCAGCCCCGTGGGGCGGGGCCTGACGCCGGCTTATAGAAGAGGGCGGGGCGCTGGTTTCCCACTCGAGCTCCCCTTATCTGCGAGCGTCGGGAGAGGCGTGTATGAAGGAGGAGAGAGCTTTTCCCGGTGCCCCGTGCGAAAAGGGGAGGAGCCTACTCTGGTTGGACTCCCAGCCTCCCTCTCCGCTAGAGATGACCCAGCCCTCTCTTAAAAACTGGTCTGAAGTTGCTCTGGGAAGCTCTCACTATGAGAGGACAGCTGGCTTTGATTGCAGGCTTTCTGAAGTTGCTTTAACTTGAGGACACCGGTTGTTTTCAAACTCTTTAAGGAACAGTTTTATCTTAAAACAACAACAACAAAAGCTGGAACTTTTTTTGAAGGCCCTAGATAGATAAAGATGACATTTAATTAGCAAATGTATAAAATCACCTTTGCAGTGGAATATAGAAATAATTGAGAACAATGAGGTGTAAAGAGCAAGAACTTTCGAAATAAGGGTTACAGCTGAAGGTTTCCATTTTACATCAGCCTGAGAAGCCAAGAGAATTCTCTGTTTTGTTTGGTTACATAGTAACAAGGAAATCCTGGCTCACAGTCTAAAACTTGCTGACGCGAACAATTTTGTAAGGGCCGTCCTTAAAATTGCACTGGAGTTTTATGAAATATGCATATATGAATGTATCCCGTATGTGCACATTTTAAAGAATAATAAAAAGAATACCCTGGTACCCACTACAGAGCTGAAGATGCAGAATACCAGTATTTTTGAAGCTGCCTCAAAAGCTCTCTCCATCTCGCTCCCAGACAAAAATAACCATTATGCTAAATTTTGTACTACTTATTTCCTTGCATTTTGAACACAGTTATATATGTATTATTTCCTAAAAATATGTTACCCTTATTTTTTATAATGAATCATACAGCATTTCCCCCTCCAATTTCCTCTTTTCACTACACATTTGTGTTTTCAGATTCATCTGTACACAGATATATTTCACATAGGCTGGCACATCACCATAACACCTGTTATTGTAAGATTTTAAAATTTTTGTCTAGCAATAGCATCTCTCTCTTTTTTTAAGATTTTATTTATTTATTTTACAGAAACACAGCTACAGAGGGAACACAAGCAAGGGGAGTGAGAGGGAGAAGCAAGCTTCCCCCTGAGCAGGAAGCCCAATGAGGGGCTGGATCCTGGGACTCTGGGATTATGAACTGAGCCAAAGGCAGACACTTAAGGATTGAGTAACCCAGGTGCCCTAGCAATAGCATCTCTTAATTTGCTCTTTTAATTTGTATTAATCCCCTTGCCAATGAGGTTGTGCATCTTTTATAAATGCTTAATGGCTATTTGGGTTTCTGTGAAATGCCTGTTCTCAATTTTAACTCACTTTTTATAGGCTTGTTGTTGGAAATTAATTTGTGGATGATCTTTATATATTTTTAAAGCTTAAATACTTCTCTCTTGTTAGTTATATGTGTCTTAAATAGCTTCTCTCAGTTTACAGATTGTCCTTTAACTTTCTATGGTATCTTTTGATAACCCGAACCTGTATATGTTGGGGCACCTGGGTAGCGTTCAGCATCTGTCTTCTCTCAGGTCATGATGGTGGAGTTCCAGGATGGAGTCCCAGGATGAAGTCCTGGGATTAAGCCTGCATCAGGTTCCTGCTCCGCAGGAAACCTGCTTCTTCCTCTCTTACTCTCCCTGCTTGTGTTCCCTCTCTAGCTGTGTTTCTCTTTGTCAAATAAATAAATAAAATCTTAAAAAAAAAAAGCAGCTGTATATTCTAAGTACTGCTAGTTGAATTTAACAAATTCTTACATTATAATTTCATGCATTTTGCTTTCTTGTTTGTAACTGTCTTCTCAATCGGAAACCATAAGATATTCTCTTTTATTTTCTCAAAGTTTTAAAGCATAATTATGAAATATTTTTAGACACAAAAATATAAATAAAATAATGAGTATGTTATAGGCTTTGTTGCTTTTGGAAATTAATTTGTAGATAATCTTTATATATTTTTTAAGTTTAAGTACTTCTCTCTTGTTGATTGTATTGAAAAATTTAACAAGACCTTCTTTCTTATGATTCTTCTCTAAAATTGCTTTAACTATTCTTGGCTGTCTATTCTTTCATAGAAACTTTAGAATGATTCAGCCAAGATCCATAAAAAACCCTATTTGGATTTGATAGGAATGGATTTGACTTTATTGATTATGCACAGGCCTGGGAAATAAGGAAAGGATCTTTATGGCTAATGCCAAAAAAAAAAGAAGATGCTGTTTTACTAGTAGCAAGACAAGATCAAAACCAAGGATCTTATAGGGTAGAAACTATTATAATAATAAATGGTAATTAGGAGAAGCCAAAGGCAACTATTAGTTTAACGCATTAGAACAGTTCTCAACAAAATTTGAAGAGCAAAATTTGTATTTTTCCCCATTCTTCCCTGTTTAGATCATTTTTCTTTCCCTCTTTGGGATCTCAGTGACCACCCTGATGCAACACATTTGAAATGTCTATTTACTCCATAAAATTAATTTAAATGCAGGTCCGCTTTTTTTTCCTCCTGGGAATCCCTCTATTAGATGAATGGCATATTCCTACAGTGCTAGTTTTTAATTAAAATACATATGAAAAAAAACAATTGAATTTGGCAGAAATTATAGCTATTGAAAAATGTCAAGATTTAGTATGTAAAAATATATGTGATCATTACAACAAAACATTGTTCTAATACCTCCCAATAATCAAGTAATGCACACAAAAACACTTTGAAAAAAAGTGATATGGAAAAAAACAATGATGACATTGTGTCATCACTGATGAGTGATATTTCAACATTTCCTATTAAGTGATATTTCAACATTTCCTGCCATTAGCAAGGGACCAAAAGAACAGTCAGAGTTATAGGATGGAGTATTAGCTGCAATCCCAATCCAATTTATAAATAATTCTGCATTGAATCTGATTGGGTAGGAAAAATTCATGCAATGAGAATTTATTTACCCTAATATATTTATGATGGCAGGCATAATCAAGCAATTTTTAAGAAGTAGACATGCACTGATATAGTTATAAAATAAATACCCTTTCTTTCATTCAACATCAGAATATTAATAGAATAATTCCCATAAACATATTAGAGTAGGGAAAAATGATTATTTCAAAAAATGCAAGGGAAAAAAAAAACTAGGCCCTCAGGACTGATACTCTCTTACTTTGATTTACTAGTATTCTATAATACTGAAATCTTTAGAATATCTATTTCTCTCAATTTTTTAAAGTGGCAAATTGGTGGCAATAATTGACTTAAGAGAGAGATAAAGTTATCGAAATGTTTAAATTGAAGCAAGAAAGGACTTTGTATCCTGTAATCCCCTACTGCACTTTAAAAGATTAGCATCTCCTTGACAGCAAGGATTTTGCCCTTTTTATATGTCCAGAGCCAACAAAAGTTGTTGACATATAATAAGAATGCAACAAATAATTTATTCAGGGGGATAAAAGAAAAGACTAAGAGGTTACTTACTGATTATTATTTAATCCTACTTTCTGATATGTACTTGTTTGCTCTAGTCTTAGAACTGTCCTTACTGTCATCTGAATGCCTTGTCTTTTTTTTCCCTCCAGTACCTGCAGTTTCTTTAGAATCTCCTAGCTATATTATGTCATTTCATATCTTTGTTCATCACTCCACTCCCCTGACATGTTTTCTCCGTTCTTGTCGATATCCCCTCCACTCGTGTTAGAGTTCCTCTTTGCAAGCAATAGAAACTGAACTGGCACAGGAAAGCACAAATAGACCTCATGTGAAAGGTTACAGAGTACAGCAGGAAGGTGAAGCCCAGTAAATAAGGCAACAGGCGGGAAGCCAGAAGGGCTGGACAACTGGGATCATAGCCTCATGCAGTGGTGCAGATTAAGGCACTGATAATTTCAAGTGTGCACTGAACTCAACGTTGCTGAAACCACCATGAAGAATCTCTCCATTTTGCCTGCATTGTTTGCCTTAATTCTGCAAGACTCAAATCTTTGGTTGGAAAAATTTGATGAGGTAAGCCTAGGTTATATGTCTGTATCTCCTTAACTTCCTTAAGATGGAAGTTGGTCCTTTTGGCTTCCGTAATGGAAAGTCAGGTACAAGACACACACAATGGTATTCCTCCCAAACCAGGATTTTAGGATTCTAAGTAGCCAACAAACAAACAAACAAATGCAGTAAATCTCAAAAGTTCAATTATCTATAATACTATGCTTCAATGTCCATGTCAAGTCTGCCTTTTCTAATGCTACTAGACTACATACAGTATAATTATTACTACATATATATATTAATCACTATTACATTATAGGCAGTACTATGAAAAACAGCAATTTCTTCATTAATTAAATTGTCATAGCATTCTTTACATCCTATTTTCCTATATAAAGGTATAACTAGACTATCTCTTGATATCATTTGGGATGCAAAGAGTATAACTCTCAAGAAATCTCCTGAATATAACATCAAAGCTTCTACCAGATGATAGCAGCAGATAATTCAGAGATCTAAACTCTTACCCATCACCCTACTGCTCTAATTTTTCGCCATGTGTACCCAGAGATCTTGAGTACCTACCAGTCTCGACAATAAAGAATCCAGTCTAACTCTATCTTACCTAAATTTATGAATTGTAGCACGGATGGAAGAGGAAACCGACGTTGTCAGGTCATGTCTCTAACTCAGAGCTGTATAAATTCCCTGGCCTTGTAGTGGCCACAGGGGCTAAAGTACTTTCTTTACTCACTAGTAGAGGCTGATATTTAGGATTGACTCACATCATAGTATTAAAGTTAGTGTAGGTAATTCTCAATTGCTACAGTTTCAATGTTTGCATCCTTTCAAAATATGTTGAAACCAAACTGCTCTGGTGATGGTACCAGGAGGTGGAGACTTTTAGAGGTGGGGACTTTTGAGGTGATTAGGTCATGAAAGCAGAGCCCTCATGAATGGGTATAGTGCCTTTAGAAAAAGAGGATCCAGAGAGACCCTGGCCCTTTCCTGACTCTGAGGATAAAATAAGAAATCTATGACCCAAAAGAAGGCTTTTACCTGACCATGCTGGTACCCTAACCTTGAACTTCCAGTCCAGAACTGGGAGAAATAAATGCTTCATGTTTATAAATCATCCAGTTATCACATTTTGTTATAGTGTCCCTAAGCATACTGAGAATCCAACTAAAACCGACCAAGTCCCTTTGACAAAAGCTCTTTTCTTGTCTGAATGAAGCACTTGGCAAGTGATGGAGATGGGAGAGAGTTCCAGTGTCATTACCATCCCACATTGAGGTGCCAGAGCATTCACCTCTGGCTAATTGGTGCTGCTAGACTGAAGGCACTGATAACTGGGTATGGGCCAGCTCTCCTGACAAGACCCTGTTCCATGGGGCAGTCAGACAGATGCTTATCTGTAGTTGAAAGCTGGGCCAGCAGAAGGATAGAACACTTTCTGAGTGAGGCAACTACTTTACAGCTTGATACATAGCCTGTCAGTGTTTTGAGGGAAGGAAGTTTCATGTATTGGGATCAAGCATTAATTTTATACCTAATTAGCCAACCCCCAAATGTTGTCTACCTAAAGTCCATATTTTAGAGAGTTATTGTCTAAGGCATTAGGTTTTGTTTTGCTTACGTGTTTTTTTCTATTCCAGGAGAAAACATAGATTCCTTAACCAAATTGACCTAATCTTACTTCTGCCATAAAACCATCATCTCCTGATATTAAAAAAAAGAGCAGTTTGCAAAGTTACTAAAGAAAAAAAAGGTCTATTATTGCTTAAGATAGATGAGCTCACTCATCCTCTATTTATATAAGAGAGAATACAAGTAATTTTTTCTCAACAGTGAATGCTGCACGGCCATTTTCTGTGCCTGCTTATTGTAAGAAGTAGCTGGCAATTTCTCTTGCTAAAAGAGTAAAAGAAATAACATGCACTTATTTTCTGATAAAATATCCCTCTATTATGGAATCAAATTAAAAAGCAAGCTTGTACCTTGTATATCTTCTCTACCTTGCATAATGTCAAGATCCTCGAGCACAGATACAAAGATGTCTAATTGACTGCCGAGTCTCCTATATCTAGCATGTAGTAGGTACATGTGTTAGGACAAGTAATCGTCCCCAAAGAGAACTAACTCCAAATCTTCTGAATATGTGACTGTTACTTTACATGGTAAAGAGAGTTTGCAGATGTGATTAAGTATCTTGAGATGAAGACTGTCTGCATAGGCCCTATCATCACAGTTGTCCTAATCAAAGGCAGGAAAAGGGAAATTTGAAAGAGAAGTCAATGTGGCCACTGAAGCAATACAGCTATGCCAACTTTGAAGATTGGGGAAGAGGCTGCAAGGAAAGGAATGACAGGAATGTACCTCGAGATGCTGGAAAAGGCAAAAAACCAAATTCTCCCCTAAGCCTCTAAAGGACAGCAACCAACCAAGCCAACACTTTGATTTCAGCCCAGTAATATGGACTTCAGCCTTCAGAATTTCAGAACTGCAAGAAAATAAATGAATGTTTTCTTTAAGCTACCAAGTCTGTACTAATTGGTTCCAGCAACCAAAGGAAGTGAATATGGTGCTCAAGAAATGTGTTGAATAAATACAGCAATGAACAGTAGGGCTTCAGTAAATGTTACATTTACTGAATGTAAATGTAATGGACTAAAAATAGTGTGTGAGAAGAAAAACAGTAGATGTACCATTTATTCTTCTTTTTATTCTGGACATTAAAATGGTTTTTTGGATGTGACAGAATTGTCTTTCAAATATATGCATAGAGTTAAAATTAATTATATTAATCTAACCTGGGGTTTCCATTTATCAAATCTTATTCTGGTTGTTTTGATTGTTTTGTTTTGTTAAGATTGCTCAGTATGTTAGCGTTATAATAACTGGTTTTGACTATTCATTTCACAATTTTGGGGGGGGTACCTACTGTCAGAATACATCAGTTCAGAAGAAATGTCTGCCTTCTAGGAGCTTGCTACCTAGAAGATACAGAGATACACATTTTGTGGTTTATATTAATTATCCACTTACCATTGTATGGGCTACTTCAATTATATTTGTAGATGTCTATATTTTCAAGAGTATGTGTTCCTGTAAAGTGGGCTTTCCTTCATTCATCATTATATTTTTATAGCATCTGGCTCAATGTCTTTCACATAGCAAGTCTCCAAATATGTTTCTTTAATTGAATGTATCTAGCGGCCAGAAATTCATTCTTTATTGACAAAATAAGGAATAAAGCACTGTGTGTCTGTGTGTGTATGCATGTTTATTCATGTGTGTGATAACTTGGTGTTAACATTTTTATATTCCTGCTTCTTTCAAAATAAATTCTTTGAGTATGATGCTTAATTATCTTTTAGAATAAAAAATGCAAAAATAAAAACAAAACTTACCAAATTACTATTTATGATTCTATAGCAGAGAAAAGAAATAAAACATATATTCTCTAAATGCTGTTAATATTTTGATTTATTAGAAAAATATAATGTGCTCCCAGAAAGAATAGAAATACAGTTTTACACATATATTTTAACTACTTTTATATGTTTAGAACTTGTTACAAGGTATGAAATATCTTTATTTTGCAATATTAATTTTTCTACTTTGAACAACTTGTTCAGGAAAAGTATAGAAGAAAATATCAAAAGAATGAGAAAATATTGACTTTAAAAACTGTTTTTCGGGCGCCTGGGTGGGTCAGTGGGTTAAAGCCTCTGCCTTCGGCTCAAGTCATAATCTCAGGGTCCTGGGATCAAGGCCCCCTCAGGCTTTCTGCTCAGCAGGGAGTCTGCTTCCTCCTCTCTCTCTGACTGCTTGTGATCTCTTTCTCTGTCAAATAAATAAATAAAATCTTTAGAAAAAAAAGTATTTTCAAGTGAGTGTTCAATGACATTTAGTCTATTTTAAAAAACAGGATAAGGAAATTTTAGATTGGGTTTACCAAGAAACAGAATATGTTGGCCTCCCCCAAATTTTTCTTCAAAAGTTCCAGTTCAATTTTTATTCTCTCCTATATGTGTTCAAGCTGCCCCAGGTGATTCTTATCTTCCTCCTTCTCCCTGGGGATATTTTTGTCTCCAAGCCTGAGATTTCTTTTCCCTCCAGCTCTTATTGTGGGCAGCTTTATAGTTCTGAAAATGCTGACTGGAGGTACCTGGTTTGGGTTCATTGGCTCCCCTTAGATTATATCAGACTTGCATCTACTGGGGCTTTGTTGGAGTTATGGCAACTCATAGATTTTTAGAGTGTAAAAGGATATAATGTTCAAAGGGACAGCATTTCTCTTAGTAGAACAATCTCTTCCACAACACTCCAAACACATGGTTACTATAGTTTGCTTGGCAACAACCAACAATAGGCAACTGGCGCCCACAGTCAGGACAGCTTGCTGCAGAGTTTGCCTCAAACTAAGCCAAAATTAAGCCAAAACTAACAAATCCCTTCCATACATTGATCCTAGCTCTTTTTATGGAGCTACAGAAAATGCTGATCCCTCTTGTATAAGAAAGCCCTAAAAATAAACAGATATGTTTCTAATTTTCTTTCTAAGTTTTTAGAGAGAAGTATTTGACCTTTTAAAAAATTGTCTGTGGGGCATCTGGGTGGCTCAGTGAGTTAAAGCCTCTGCCTTTGGCTCAGATCATGATCTCAGGGTCCTGGGATCCAGGCCCGCATCAGGCTCTCTGAGCCTGCTTCCCCCTCTCTCTCTGCCTGCCTCTCTGCCTACTTGTGATCTCTTTCTCTGTCAAATAAATAAATAAAATCTTAAAAAAAAAAAAAAATTGTCCGTGACCTCACAGCCAGAATAAAGAGCTGAAGTGTCAGCATAGAATATATTCTATTTTTCTGCCAGTTTAGCCTGAGAAATCAGTATCAACAGGAAAAAAAAAAAAGCTGTCATTCTTCACATCAGCGTACTTTAAATATCAAGTTTCTGGTGAACACAACGCTGGGGGAACTAACCAATGTAGATATAGATAGTCCCCTTCCCATATACATAGAAATGTTGAGTAAAATGCAATTGCAAACTATTTGGTTTTAATATATAACAGAACAGAGAAAAAAAGAGAGAATACATTTAAGTGTCAAAAACAAAAAGAGAATTTGAACCCAAACAACAAAGGCAACAATACAGTTAATAACATCAACAACCCATTAGACACAGACTGTTTTAGAAGAGCTACTGAAAACTGTCCAAAGAAACTAGAAAAAAAGAATGAAGACTCAGGCAAATGTTACTAAATTTTAAATGGATGGTAGTTACAGCATTTCATATTTTTGAGCATATGAAAATATTTTATAATATAAAAAACTAAAGATCTATGTTTCACATACTTAAAAATATGAGATGCATGTATCCGGAGTCTGCCACCTCCTGCTCCCCAAGTTGTCTGGATAGGTATAGCAGTCATGGAGATTTTTACAACCTTCTTGTGGATAGTTGCTGGATATGTGCCGAGAAACCTGAACCAGTTCAGAACAGAGTAGGTGAAAGAAGATGTAGAACAGTTGTAATATGCAACAAACTTTCAGAAAAAGTAAAATGAAAAAAGTGCTAATTTGGTTTAATGATGCAACCATTGTGGGTACTGAGTTGCATAACCATATGTTTATGATAAACATTCTGTACTTTTTTAGTACTGTGCATTATATGAAAATGAGTTTGTATATTCATTTAAAATGTTAAATAAAGTTGAAACACTTCAAAACACAAGAAAAATCTAAGGAAAACTCCACACTTAACTTTGGGGTTCCTGGGTGGCTCAGTAGGTTAAGCATCTGCCTTTAGCTCAAGTCATGATCCCAGAGATCCAGGATTCAGCCTAGTGTCTTTGGGCTCCCTGTTCAGCAGGGAGTCTGTTCTGCCCCTCCCCCTGTTCTTTCTCTTTCTCTCTCAGTCACTCTCTCAAATAAATAAATAAAATATTAAAAAAAAAAATCTAAGGAGAATCTTGGAGGAATCTGGGGAAACTTGGTAAGCAAGTAAAACAGGTATAATTTTCATTTTTTAAATGTTTTTTTTTATTAAGCTTTTATTTTAAATTCTAGTATAGTTAACAGATGGTGTTATATTAGTTTCAGGTATACAATATAGTGAGTCAACGATTCTATATATTACTCAGTGCTCATCGTGATAAATGTACTCTTAATCCCCTTCATCTAGTTCACCCTTCACCCATCCCCTACCCATCCCCGCTCTAGTAACCATCAGTTCTCAGTAGTAAAGTCTGTTTCCTGGTTACTTTTCTTTTCTTTCTTTTTTTCTCCTTTGCTCATTTATTTTGTTTCTTAAATTCCACATATGAGTGAAAATCATATGGTATTTGTCTTCCTCTGACAGACTTATTTCACTTAGTATTACACTTTTTAGCTCTACCCATGTCGTTGCAAATGACAAGATTTCAATTTTTATGACTGAATAATATTCCATTATGTGCGTGTGTGTGCACGTGCGCGCGCGCGCACACACACACACATCACACTTTATCCATCCTTTATCAATTCCGTTTTGTTTGTTCTTTTTCTAGTTCCTATAGGTGTAAGGTTAGGTCATTTATTTGAGATTTTTCTTGCTTTGTGAGGTAGGCCTGTGTTGCTATAAACTCCCCTCTTACAAATGCTTTTCCTGCATCCCAAAGATTTTGGATTGTTGTGTTTTCATTTTCATTTGTTTCCATGTATATTTTTATTTCTTCTTTGATTTCTTGTTTGACCCATTTGTTATTTAGTAGCATGTTATTTAACCTCCATGTATTTGTGCTCTTTCCAGATTTTTTTCTGGGTGGATGATTTCTAGTTTCATGACATTGTGGTCAAAAAAGACGCATGGTATGACTTCTATCTTTTTGTTTTGTTTTGTTTTGTTTTTTTATTTTATTCATTTGACAGAGAGAAACACAGCCAGAGGGGGAACACAAGCAGGGGAGTGAGAGAGGGAGAAGCAGGCTTCCCGCTGAGTGGGGAGCCCGATGTGGGACTCGATCCCGAGTCTCCGGGACCATGACCTGAGCTGAAAGCAGTCGCTTAACCAACTGAGCCACCCAGGCATCCCGACTTCTATCTTTTTAGTTTGTGGAGACTTGTTTTGTGACCTACTATGTGGTCTGTTCTGGAGAATGTTCCATATGCAGTTGAAAAGAATATGTATTCTACTGTTTAAAGGTGGAATGCTCTGAATATACCCATTAAATCCATTTGCTCCAGTATGTCATTAAAAGCAACTGCTTCTTTGTTGATCTTCTGTTTGGATGATTTTTCCATTGATATAATTTGGGTATTAAAGTACCCTACTATTATTGCATTACTATAGATTACTTCATTTATGTTTGTTATTAACCATTTTTTTATATTCGGGTGCTCCCATGTTGGGGGCATAAATATTACAACTCTTATAACCTCTTGTTGCATTGTTCCCTGAATGATTAGTGTTCTTCTTTGTGTGTTACAAACTTTGTTTTAAAGTCTACTTTATCTGATCTAAGTGTTGCCACTCTAGCTTTCTCTCTCAATTCATTTGCATGATAAATGTTTATCTATGCTCTCATTTTCAATCTGCATGTATTTTTAGGTCTGAAATGAGTCTCTTGTAGGCACATATAGATGAGTCTTCTTTTTTATTCACTCTGTTACCCTATGCCTTTTTATTGGAGCATTTAGTCCATTTATATTCAAAGTAATTATTGGTAGATATGTATTTATTGCCATTTTATTACTTGTTTTATGGTTTATTTGTAGTTTTTCTTTGATTCCTTCTTCTCTCTCTTTTGTGGTTTGTTGGCTTTCTTTAGTTGTATACATGAATTCCTTTCTCTTTATTCTTTGTATATGTGTTACTGGTTTTTGTTTTGAGCTCACCATTAGCTTTGTATATAACATCTTCTACGTATAGCAGTCCATATAAAGTTGATGGTCACTTAAATTTGAATCCATTCTTAACTTTCCCACCTCCCAAAGTTTAGGCATATAACCTCATATTTTACATTCTTTTTTTTTTAATCCCTTGACTGATTTTTACAGATACACTTATTTTTACTGGTTTTATATTTCCAACCTTTTATACTCTCACTTATGATCTTTCCTTTCCACTCAGAGTCCCCTTTAACATTTCTCGTAGGGCTGAATCAGTGGTCATGCACACACTTTGTTTTTGTTTGAGAAACTCTTTATTTCTCCTTTTATTTTAAATGATAGTCTTGCTGGATAGAGTATTCTTGGCTACAGATTTTTTTTCCTTTCAGCACTTTCATTATATCATGCCACTCTCTTCTTGCCTGCAAAGTTTCTTCCTACCGAAATTTTGCTAATAGCTTTATGGGATTTTTTTATATACAACTGTCTTATTTTCTCTTGTTGCTTTATAGGTTTTATTCCTTATCACTAATTTTTGCCATTTTAATTACTATATGTCTTGGATCTCCTTGGATTTGGTGGATTTCTGTGCCTCCTGGATCTTGATGTCTGTTTCTTTTTCCAGATAAGGGAATTTTTTCAGCTATTTTTATTTAAATAAATTGTCCCCTTTTTTCTCTCTTCATCTTCTGGGATCCCTATAATGTGAATGTCATTGTGCTTAGAGTCCCTGAGTTCTGTATTTCTAGTATTATTTTGCATGATTCTTTCTTCACCTTATGCTCTGCTTGGTTACTTTACATCACTCTGTCTTCCAGGTCACTAAACCATTCTTCTTCTTCTTCTAGCTTATTTATTCTATCCAATATATTTTTATATTAATTTTTTGTGTCTCATCTCTGATTGGCTCTTTTTAAATCTCATTGTTAAGGGTCTCACTGATGTCTCTACTCTTTTCTCAAGCCCAGTGAGTATCTTTATGATCATTATTTTAAATTCTCTATCTGGCACATTACTTATCTCTCTTTCCTATAGGTCTCTTACTGTCGTTGGTCCTGTTCTTTCATTTTCAAGACATTCCTCTGTCTCCTCATTTTGTCTAACTCCATGTGTCTGTTTATCCATGTTAGGATATTCAGTTACATCTCCTGCTTTTAAAGATAATAACTTTATGAAGAAGAGGTCACAGAGTGCTCTTCACCAGAGCCTGTGCTTCCAGAAGTATACCCTCTGTATGTTACATGTGCCATGCTATTGAGTTCTGGATGCTTTTTCCTTCAGTCCAGTTGTCTACAGAAGCTCTCTCTGCTGCTGTGGGCAGTGCTTGATCCCTGGCTGAGTGGGGTGCATTTTAAGGTGTGCATTGGCCTGCTTACAAAATGAGACCTGCCCTGCCTCTGCCACAACTACTGGAACTGAAGTCCCATGAAAGGCACAAATTGGGAGATGAGTTGTTGGTGAGGGTGCACCAGTCTTCTAGGGAATGGGGTCCATATCACCAGAATTGAGGCAAGCATGGTCGGGAAGGATGGACCACCTGAAAAAAGATTTGGGTGGAGGGGGTGGTATAAGCAAGTTAGGTAATAAGTGTGAAATCTACACTGGCTATGCATTCTTGATGGGAGGTTGGGGAGGGAAAGGGTACCTGCCAGCTTCTTTGTTCTCTCAGGGTCTTCCTATGATCTCTCCCTCTCTAGGCCAAGCTCTGAAATAGGTAAATAACTTCCCTCCCCTCTGGCCCTGGCATTTTTCCAAGTGCTGTTTTCATGCTGTATCCCTACAAGCTATTTGTCATGTTGTCTCTTTAAGGTTGAGGACTCCATTTTTTTTTAATTAATTAACTTTTTATTTTTTTATTTAAATTTAATTAGCCAAGGTATGGTACATCATTAGTTTTTGTTATAATGTTCAATGATTCATTAGTTGAGTATAACACCCAGTACTCATCATTCTAATACCCTCTGGGCTCTCTCAGAGCCAGACTCTGAATTTTTTAAATTCCAGACTTTAAGTCCCACTGGTTTTAAAAACTCACAAGATTTGGCCCCCTCACTTTCAAAGCCAAATATTATAAGGATTTGTTTTCCCTACGTGGACTCTCTAGTATGATGGTCTATTTTCCCACCCTTTTCCAAATCCTATGGGGTGGCTCCCTACTCTCCACAGACAGCCATGACCTTTTTATTACTCCCAAAGAGTGTCTGCGCACTTCCTATTTTCTTTGATATGGCCTCTTCTTTACTTTTAGTTGTATGGTTTGTTCTGCCAGTCTTTGGGTCATTTTCTGGATTATTTACACTGATGTGAATGTTATCTAGTTATATCCATGGGATGAGGTGGACTTAGGGTCCCCCTACTCTGCCATCTTCCCAACCTCCCGAAGTAAGTATAATTTGAAATAGATTTGTTATGACAGTCTTCTCTGATAAAGCATGTTTACTCTTTGTCTGAGCTATTCTATTTTCTTATGTTTCCCCCATTGATTAAAGACTTACCTTAATCTCACTGAATATAAGGTGTTGTGCATTTGAAAAATCCTAAGATACCTCCTATGTTTTTATTTAAGTTATTTAGGAATGAATACTCTCAGAACTTGGGCAGGGGAAGTTGTGGCGGTAGGAAGAGACTGGAAAGTGGCATTGGAATCTGGTAAGTGTTGATAACATCAACTGAAGTACATAAAGTATCTGATTGAATGTAGACAGTTAACTACCCTTCAGTTAAGTCCAAACACAAAACTTTGGAACTCAGGAATATGGATATTTTATTCAAAATTGTCTAAATATTTTCTGAGTTAAAAATGAATTTTATACTGCTAATTCCTCATAGACACTAAGAAAATATGACAGGCTAAGAGACCAGTTGTATACAATCATGTGTGGGCTTCTAATATGTCCCATTGGGATCCATGTGAGAGTCAGACAAAGAAAACATAATGGCACTCAATGGTCACAAAAGCAATTTTCATTTCTGCAAAGGATAAAAGCCATGGTACTAAAATGATTGAAAATATCCAGTTCAGGCAAGGACACAGAATATGGACGCTCTTATATATTATTGGTGAAAATATTAGTTGAGAGAAGATTTCCAAAAGGCAATTCGGGTACACCTTGTGAAGATTATTCTTTGTTTGAGCTATTTGTTGCAGTTTCTCCTACAAATTACACCTTATTGGGCAAGCTATACACATATGTAAATGGCACAAAAGATGACCATGTATGTTTTTTAAGAAAAAAGAAGTTGCCAAGCTATGTAGATGGCTAAAGAAGTGCATTTATGCCTGTATAGTTTTCTAACATTATCCTATCAAATTACCATAAATTAGTGGCTTAAACAACACAGCTTTATTATTTCACAGTGCTTTAGGTTAGAAGTCAGCCTTGAGTCTCTTTGGGTAAAGTCAAGGTATCAGCAAGGCTGCCTTCCTTACTGGAGATTCTAGGGTGATTTAGTTTCTTTGCTTATTCAATTATTGGCAGAATTCAGTTTCTCACAGTTAAATGACTTGATATCTGTATTTTTCTGCTAGCTGTAAACTGAGGACAAGTTCCAGTTTCTCAATCCATTGCATTTTTTGGCTCTTGATCCGTTTTTTCCATTGTCAAAGCCAGCAAAGGCAAGTCAACTCCTTCTCATGTCACATTCATCTGATCCACTCTTTTGCTTTTCTCTTTCACTTTTAAGGACTCATGAGATTGTAGTGGGCTCAAATAAGAATCAGGATAATCTCCCCACCTGGAAGATTCTTAACCTTAATCACATATACACTTTTGTCACAGAAGGTAACATAGTAACAGGTTCTGGGAATAGGGCGTGGACATCTTCAGGGGTCCATCATTCCACCTACCACATTATTTATAAGTGTATTAGATATGTGTGTATATATACATATATAAATACTTTTATGTGTATATATATGTATATATTTATATGTATATACAACACAGAGGTGAGGAAAGGGAGAGACAGAGAAACAGAGGGAGGACAGCACTGACAACAACAAAAAATAAATTTGTGTTCATGTAGAACAAGTTTCTAGAAATAAATATACCAAGCACTTTTAACTGGTTATTTCTGGGAATTGGGGTTTTAATTTCTATGTACACATTTAAGAGTAGGTTGGTTAGACACAATAAGCATATAATAATTGTGCAGTGAAAAAAGTAAAAAAGTAATAAATTGACCAATTGATCTCAAGACAGTTGATGTAAATCACTTGCTATATCTCCTAATATAAACACCTAGGGAAAGAAACAGTCTCTAAGTAAAATCAATGCTCCTTGAATTATTCATCAAAATAAATTGGCAGACACTTCACCACAGGTGTTATATGCTCTGAATTGAAGAAATTAACCTTTAAACTAGTGATTGGCTGATTTGTGTCATATCTCAATATTCTTAGTATAAAGTGATCATAATAGTATTACTACAAATAACACTAACTACTCCTGCAATGGTAATAATAAGGAAAATATTAAATTGTTTTATATTATAGTGATTTATAATGCTACAGTTTCAAATGCTTTTTTTAAAAATATTTTATTTATTTATTTGACAGAGAAAGATCACAAGTAGGCAGAGAGAGCCAAGGAAACAGGCTCCTTGCTGAGCAGAGGGGCCTCGATCCCAGGACCCTGAGATCATAAACCGAGCTGAAGGTAGAGGCTTTAACCCACTGAACCACACAGGTGACCTACAGTTTCAAGTATTTTTAAAAATCTGAAAACTATCCTATAATGTGAAGTAAGGAGAACAGATAATATTATCATCACTGTTTGGAAGGGAAAATACTCAAAAGGCCTAGGTAAAACTTCATGAAGTTTTAATAACTCAAGCTTATGCAGAACAAAAATAAGTACTTGGGTTTTCTATTTGGGGAACTATGTATAATGTAAAAATAAATATAATTTCTTCCCTAATGAAATTAACAATATAGAAAGTGTGGTAAGACATGCATGTGGGTGGTCACACTTAAGGCAGAAAGTCATTAGCATTATAAAAAGAGTATCAGGGAAGTGTTAAAAGAGTTCAGAGACTATGCAGATTGCTTGAGTATGAGATCATTAGGGAAATTTAATCAAACAAGCAGTATTTGGTTTGGGCCTGAAATAATAGATATCATATAATTTTCCATAAATAGGAACTGAAGCAGGGGTGTGAGAATATAAGCCAAGGATTGAACAAGAGTGGTCCTATTAAAAGCAATGACAAGGAAAAGCAAGAAAGAAACAAGATTTATTGTGGATAGACTTAACATCAGAAGACAAATGAGAGAAAAGAATCCAAGATGACTCCACATTTGCTATTCTGGATACAAGAATAGTGGAACTGTTAGCAATACTCACGGGAAACATTTCCTCACCTTCCATCACTTGCCGAACCTTCTGTATGATGGTCACTGCTCCCAATACTCCTTAGGAATTGCCTTTTTAAGGTCTCCAGTAATTTCCTTGCACTAAATATAATGATAATAAAAAAAATAGTCTCTACCATATTTGATTTCTTGGCTACATTCAGCTCTATAGTCAGCTCCATCTGTTTTGAACACTTTCTTTTGACTTTGACTCCATATTCTGCAGTTTTACATAAGGGAATGCATGCAAAGTGCACTGTATTTAATGCACACATGTGCTCAAAATATGTTAGCTTAGTCCTGTGATTATTCCTATTACTTTTTTGATGACCCCACAATCTCCTTTGTATGCTTCTCTTTCTTGGTGGCACCCTTAAGTAGACTCTCTTCTGTCTGGGTCCTCTCTCTTCTCATGCAATGTGCTCACTGTCGGCAACATCTTTTCAGTTTCCTGGTTTTCATAATCATCAGTATCCTAAGACTCACCAAAGAAAAAGTCTCTAGTTCAGACTTTTCTTCCAGACTTCAGACCCATTAACTTCTTTTTGACTATTTATGCTTATAAATGCTTTGGGAAACTCAAATGTAAGATGTCCAAGACTGAATAAAGGTTTTCCTCCTTAACCTGCTCCTCTCCTTCTGCTCTATTTCTTCATGGAAGGTTACAGTAAATAATAATAATAATAATAATAATAATAATAATAATAATAAAATAGATATTTGGTATTTGTTCCCAGTCCCCAGGATGCATCTCCTTGAAATTTCCTTGAAATTTCCTCAGGGGTAAGGGTTATAGAAGTATCATTTGCTCTATGAGATGACTGGATGAAACACCCATAAAAACCCCTAATCGACAGTGTTCGGGGAGCTACTGGGTTGATGAACACACCAAGGTACTGGAAAGGAGGTACACTCAAAGAAGAAATGGAAGCTCCATACCCCCTCCTTATCTTATGCATCTTTTCCATTTGGCTGTTTCTGAGTTGTATCCATTATAATAAAATAGTAATAGTAAGTAAGGTATTTTTCTGAGCCTTGTGAGTTATTCTAACAAATTATCAGACCTGAACAAGGGAGGCGGTGGGGATTATAGGAACCCTTACCAGCTTAGCAGGACTTTTTAGCTTAGTGGAACAGAACTGCAGATAACCTTGTCACTCAAAACTTGCAACTGGCTTCTGAAGAGAGCAGTCTTGTAGATTAAGTCTTTAAAACTGTGGAGTCTGATGCTACCTGCAGGGTAGTTAGTGTCAGAATTTAACTGAATCGTAGGGCATCCTGTTAGTGTCAGAATTGATTAGTGTCATGATGAAAAAGAAATACCCACAAAGATATCTTTATCCAACCTATTACTCAAGCCAGAATCTTTGTCTCTTTTTCCCTCTAGGGTCTCAATCAAATAAATCACCAAGTCTTTCAAAATACATTTTAAACCTCTCAGCTTTCTCCAACTCCAACGTCACTACATTAATAAAAAATCTCATCACCTCTCATTTGATTCTAATTGATCTTTCCCCTGCCTTTGGCCTTTCAATGCAAACTCCACACTGCAGTCAAAATGTTTTTACTAAAATTCAGATTTGATCATATAACTCCCTTTCTTATAAATCTCAGTATTTCCTCTGTTTCTCAGGAGATACAGTAGACTTTTTCTACACAACTTAAAGGGTCCTAAAGAATTTAGCTATTGATTGCCTTTCCTGTCTCAAAACTTACTACTCTATTCCACCTGTGCTCTAGCTATAATAGACTATTTTCTATTCCTAGGGTGGATGTGTGCCATAACCTTTCTTCTTTTCATATTTACTGTTCTTTCTGCCTATAATACTCTCTCCTTCTCCCCTATACAGGGCTAAATTATTGCTCAAGCTTTAGCATTCAGCTTAGATGGTATTTCCTTTAAAAAAAGCTTTTCCTGATACCAAGTCAGAATTAGGTGACCCCTTTATTCTTTCATCATATCACAGGCACATCATAACTTGGCACTTATCATGCCATCTCATATCTTTCTGCTAACTTGTGTGCATGCATGTCCCTTAATTCTGTATAAACTCCCTCAAAGAAGAGATCTTATCTAGTGTCTTCATCAGTATACTCAGCAATAGAACCTGACACAAATAAATTATTCAGTAAGTACAATGATGAATGAATATATAGGTGAGCATATGAAAGAACAGGTAGAGAAATAGATTTGGGAAAGCAGAAAATGATGGACATGTTGCTTTGACTTGAAGGCATCATCATAATATCCAAGGCAGGAGCAGGTATTCGTCTGAGTGGTTAAACCAGAGTTTATAGAAAATGCAAGTGTAGGTAATAACATCTGCAAGTGATCCACAAAGTAGAAATAACTAAAGACACAAAACTTGATGAGATTATATATAGAAAATGTAGAAAAAAAGAGAGAAGAACCAAAGATAAAGCATTAGGGAATATCTATATTTATTTTTAAGTGAAAGCTTCATACACCTGAAATTAGGTGAGTTAAAGTTCCACTATTGATTCTAGACAAACACAATTTGATGAGGATCTAAGTTTGTGAATGAGAAGCTATTCGTGATGACTTCCAGACAAGTAATTGCCTTGAGTATGGGTATACCTAGCACCTTTGCCAACCTAACAGTCTCAGTTACCTAGTAATTAATAACAAAATGCCCAAAGAAATATAAAAATTGGTGAAAAGCCTGTGTAGTCTTAGGAATCATGACTAAACAATGTACCTCAAACTGAGTTAATTTATATGGAAACACATCAAGGATTAATTGCTTCTTCTTTCTGAGATTGTAATATAACATTACAGAAAATAAATTAAGGAGATTCTGGCATTCACAGTTTCCAGCAGAGAAGGCTGAAGGTAATGGCACAGCATAAAATATGCAAGGAGCACCTTTCTAAGATCTCTTTACTTGCTCTCATGAGCAGCATTCTGAATTATCTGCAGTGGGAGATAGATGAGAACATAAGCTGCTCAAGAAGGAAGCCAGTAGATAGTGGTTTTCTCCTTGATCTACTGATTCTTCCCAATGATTGGGTAGTAATGCAGGAGGGGCAATAAGATAAGATACACCATATCTGCAGATTTAAGACTGGGGCAAATGTAAGGTGAGACACAGAAAGCTGGTCCCTGGAATAGCAGACTCATAAACTATAGAGAGGAAATTATGCACAGATTAAATTATTCCACTGGCCTTCCCATGTCTTAGCATCCTTCCAATTCCTTTTAGAATGCAGGGTTACTAAATTTATGCTAACTGTATTTCTAGTTTAAAACGTTAAAAAATGTATATTCTGAGAAATATATTAAGTGTATAATAAAGATATCAAAATGTATTCCCCTGTGTGCTTGTTAGACAAATTTCAGGACATGAAAGACCTCTCTACATTTAAAGAATAAGAAAACAGAAAGAAGAAAATTGAAAATAATAGTTTGTTTTTATAAAAGAAGTAAAATTTAACACTAAAAACTGTTCTTAAGAAAAAAAGCCTTCCTGAGAAACAAAATTTGTTTTAAAGTATCTGTCTCTGAAAAAGATATATACCATATGATCTCACTTATCTCTGGAATCTAAACAAACAAAAAATAAAAATAAAAAACAAAACCTGAGCTTATGGATTTAGAACAAAGATTGGTGGCTTCCTGAGGTGGGTGAGGAAAAGGGGTTCAGGGGGTCAAAAGGTACAAATTCAATTTATAAAATGAGTAATTCATAGGGATATAATGTAGAGCATGGTGACTATAGTTATAATACTGTCTTGCATATTTTAAAGTAGCTAGGAGAATGGATCTTAACGGTCTCATCACAAAAAAAATGAGTAACTATGTATGGTGATGGACTTTCTGTGGTGATCAGTTTGCAATATATGCAAACATCAAACTTTTATGTTGTACATCTGAAACTGACATAATGTTATACGCCAATTATACTTCATATAAATTAATTAATTACTTCACAAAAAGAAATGAGTGGTGCATTAAAAAATAATATACCACAACAAATTTAATTTCTCTCCACAGTGGAACTAGTTTAGTATTTGGAAATTTACTAAAATAGCATGTCTTATTAATTGATCAAATGGGATTAAAAAAATAAAAGTCTTACACTATGGAAAGAATTCTCATGGATTCTTGAAGCAAAAAAAAAAATAAGATAAAATGATAATCAAAATACTATGTTTAAATCTTGTAACAATCATTAATATCTCTTAATTTCAAGGAATTTGGACTGAAGATGTGTGCTGCAATTGAGGCCTCACTCCCTGCCACATGTCAATTATAAGAGACTATTGACCTCAGACGATTAAATGTAGCCAGACAAAAAGTGCCCAGATGGAAAATTTTTGTCACGCTGTTTTCTTCTGGAAGTTGGCTGATAACAAGGTATTTCATTAGATGGTGAATGTGTAAAGCCTGGATGTGAGGGTACATCCAAATTCCTTAAAAGACCAAATTCTATTAATGGAGGCCTACAGGTGAAAAAAGTGTAGAGAAAATATGCATCCACTTAACAAAGACAGAGCTATTAGAGAGTTTCTTTCTGTCGGGGAGGGTGCATGATCCGCCCTTCCCTCCATGCCCGAGCCACCAGAAATTCTGGTAGAGGTACCTGTGAATGTGAATGAAAGCCCAGAGGGATTCACCTAGAATCTGTAAAGCCACTTACCCTGTGGGTCAGGGCAATATGTCCTTGGTGTGCTTATTCAAGACATAGTTCCATTTAATCCTCCTCCTGGTAATCATATCTCTGTATCTCTTATCTGTATTTCTTGATACTTTTGCCTCAATGGTCTCAACTTCTGTGAGTTAAAGCAATCACTCTGTACCCTGCAGAAACAATACTAATCCTGTCTCTAGGGTGGGTGCAAAAGCAGTTAAAGATTTAACTGCACCACCCAACTTCCTCACTTGGGAATAATAAAAGACTGGTGACCTTTGCAGTGATTGGGCCTTATCCTCTCCCCCTCCCTTTTCCTGCCTCCCCGTTCACCCAATATATTCTGTGGTACCGCCTTAATAAAAGAGATCCTGCTTCAACAGACCTCCGGGCTCCAGTGTGTTTTTGGCCGCTGACACTCATCATCCTGCTCGACCCCACCTTTTTCCCCTGGCTGGACCAGGGGATAACCCCCAAACTTCATAGCCCAGGAAGGAGCTACACTTTCTTTCTTTTTTATTTTTTTCTATCTCTTCTAAATTCTTACCAGTGTGTCAGTTTCAAAACAAAGTAGAAGAACCATCTATAATACACATTCTTACAATAGGTGGTGGATATAGTACTCAAGAAATTAATTTTAAAAATAAAAATTCTTTGGCTTTAGTGATCTGAGCATGTAGCTCTCACTCTCTTTGGGCAGCTAAATATTTGAATTAGTAATAAAACCTTATACTCTGCCAATCCCTTAAACTTAAGTTCTGTGTAAATGATCAAATGAGGCCCAGTAAATGGAAGAAGACTTAAGATGAAATCAACCAAATTCTTGTAGCACATAAGTAACTTATCTGCAAATTATAAATGATATTATCTCTAGGCTGACAAAATATTAAAATATATCCTTTCTTTATGATTTTAACTGAAAGCCAGAACAGATACAGGGAACCTAATTGATTCAGTACATGGTGGACTTTGTCCTCTATACACCACAGTGTGGGGGAAAACAGATCATAAACAAACAGCATAGTGACCACTAGAAAAATTAATATACAAAGATAACAACTTTTTTATCCTTTGAAAAGATAAAATATAAAAGCAGAATAAATAAGAATATGTAAGATCCATATGAAGAAAGTTATATTTTACTGAGATACATGAACAAAGACTTAGATAAATGAAGGCTCATATATTGTTTTTAGCTGTAAAAGCTAATGTTGAGAGACATCAATTTTTCCAGCTAGAGCAACATATTCATTGTTTTGGTGATCAAAATCTCAAGAATTTTCCCAACTTGATGAAATAATTCAAAAACATAGGTTAGAAAATTAACCAGTATGAAAATCACCAGAAAAATTCTGAAAGAAGAAGAATGAATAGAATCATAGAACTATAGTAATTAAAATAGAGTAGATTTGAGGAAAGATCACTCAGATCAATGAAACTGAGGAGAGAATCTAGAAATTGAGCCTACATTCTTACTGACACATGAAAAATATGGCATTACTAATCACTGGGGAAAATATACATTATAAGAAAAATTATTAGGTCAATTAAATAACCAGTTTGGTTAAAAGAAAATGCAGTTAAGATCTGATTCCAAGTAAAAAATATCATAAGAGTCAATACTTAAACATAATGTAAATATAAAAAAAAACCTCAAAACATAAGAAAAAATAGATAATGTTTTAGTAATTCAGGTACAAGGTATATAAAAAGTTTGTACAAATCAATAAAAAGATATACTAGAATTTTTAAAACTGGGTGAAAACCACTCAGGAGTCAGAAATTAAATAAAAAGGGCAAATGTACATGTGAAAAGCTAAGCCCGTGGTTAGTTTCCTGTGAGTGTGAAACTTTGAGAGTCAGTAGAGCCCCAAACTTTTAAAGGCCCCATACTCAGTGTAATACTGTGTTGTAACACTCTTGAGATTATTAATAATTTCAAAAAAAAGGGCCCTGGACTTTTATTTTGCATGGGATCCTGAAATTTATGTAGCCAGTCCTGATTTATCTTCACATATAGTCCATGGAATACAAATTAAGCCTCAGTTTTAAAAATTGTTTTCATGACCACAATGCCGTGAAACTGGAACTCAACCACCATAAAAAGTTCAGGAGAAAATCAAACACTTGGAAGCTAAAGACCATCCTGCTCAAGAATCTGTGGATCAACCAAGAAATCAAAGAAGAACTGAAACACTTCATGGAAACAAATGAGAATGAAGATACATCGATCCAAAACCTATGGGATATAGTAAAGGCAGCCTTAAGGGGGAAATTCATAGCCATCCAAGCCTCACTCAAAAAAATTGAAAAATGCCAAATACATCAACTCTCATTACACCTTAAGATCATGAAAATCAACAAAAAATTAAACCAACCCCCCACACAAGGTGGGAAATAATAAGGATTAGAGCAGAGATGAATGAATTAGATACTAGAGATACAGTAGAACGCATCAATGAAACTAGAAGCTGGTTCTTTGAAAGAATCAATAAGATTGATAAACCATTGGCCAAACTAATCCAAAAGAAAAGGGAGAAGACTCAAATTAATAAAATCATGAATGAAAGGGGAGAGATCACGACTAACACCAAGGAAATAGAAACAATTATCAAAAATTACTATCAACAATTATATGCCAATATGTTTACAACCTAGAAGAGATGGATACATTCCTAGAAACCTATAAACTCCCAAGACTGAAACATGAAGACATTTGACATCGGCCACAGCAACTTCTCGTTACCTAAATCTCGTAACGAGAATGAAGCAGTCTCGTTAACCTCTCATTAACCTCCCCCAAAACAAGAGTCCAGGACCAGACGGATTCCCTGGGGAATTCTACCAAACATTCAAAGAGGAAATAACACCTATTCTCCGGAAGCTCTTTCAAAAAATAGAAACAGAAGGAAAACTTCCAGACTCTTTCTATGAAGCCAGCATCACTCTAATCCCCAAACCAGACAAAGACCCCATCAAAAAGGAGAACTTCAGACCAATATCGCTGATGAATACGAATGCCAAGATTCTCAACAAGATCCTTGCCAACAGGATCCAACAATACATTAAAAAGATTATCCACCATGACCAGGTGGGTTTTATCCCAGGGATGCAAGGGTGGTTCAACACTCACAAAACAATCAGCGTGATAGAACAAATCAATAAGAGAGGAGAGAAGAACCACATGGTACTCTCAATTGATGCAGAAAAGGCATTTGACAAAATACAACATCCGTTCCTGATCAAAACTCTCCAAAGTATAGGAATAGAGGGAACATTTCTAACCTCATAAAATCTATCTATGAAAAACCCACAGCAAATATCATCCTCAATGGGGAAAAACTGACAGCCTTTCCTCTGAGATCAGGAACAAGGCAAGGATGCCCACTCTCACCACTACTGTTCAACATAGTGTTAGAAGTCCTAGCAACAGCAATCAAGCAACAGAAAGAAATAAAATGTATCTAGCTTGGAAAAGAGGAAATCAAACTCTCTCTCTTTGCAGATGACATGATACTCTATATGGAAAATCCAAAAGACTCTACCAAACTACTAGAACTCATCCAACAATTTGGTAATGTGGCAGGATACAAAATCAATGCACAGAAATCAGTTGCATTCTTATACACTAACAATGAAAATACACAAAGGGAAATCAGTGAATCTATTCCATTTACTATAGCATCAAAAACCATAAGATACTTAGGAATAAACCTAACCAAAGAAGTCAAGGATCTGTACTCGAGGAACTACAGAACACTCATGAAAGAAATTGAAGAAGACACAAAAAGATGGAAGAGCATTCCATGCTCGTGGATCAGAAGAATAAACATTGTCAAAATGTCTATACTGCCAAGAGCAATCTATACTTTCAATGCCATTCCGATCAAAATTCCACCAACATTCTTCAAAATGCTGGAACAAACAATCCTAAAATTTATATGGAACCAAAAAAGACCCCGAATCGCTAAGGAATTGCTGAAGAAGAAAAGCAAAGCTGGGGGCATCTCATTACCTGACTTCAGGCTTTGTTACAAAGCTGTGATTACCAAGATAGCATGGTACTGGCACAAAAACAGAGAAACAGACCAATAGAACAGAGTGGAGAGCCCACATATGGACCCACAAATCTATGGGCAAATCATCTTTGACAAAGCAGGAAAAAATATCCAGTGTAAAAAAGACAGTCTCTTCAATAAATGGTGCTGGGAAAATTGGACAGCTACATATAGAAGAATGAAACTAGACCATTCTCTTACACCACACACAAAGGCAAACTCGAAATGGATGAAAGACCTCAAAATGAAGCAGGAATCCATCAAAATCCTGGAAGAGAACATAGGCAGTAACCTCTTTGACATCGGCCACAGCAACTTCTTTCAAGACACTTCTCCAAAGGCAAAGGAGACAAAAACGAAAATGAACTTCTGGGACTTCATCAAAATAAAAAGCTTCTGTACAGCAAAGGAAACAGTCAACAAAACAAAGAGGCAACCCACAGAATGGGAGAAGATATTTGCAAATGACACTACAGACAAAGGGCTGGTATCCATGATCTATAAAGAACTACTCAAACTCAACATCCAAAAAGAAGATGAACACATCAAAAAATGGGCAAGAGACATGAAGAGGTACTTCTTCATAGAAGATATACAAATGGCTAACAGATATATGAAGAAATGTTCAGCGTCACTAGCTATCAGGGAAATTCAAATCAAAAGCACACTGAGATACCACCTTACACCAGTCAGAATGGCCAAAATTAACAAGTCAGCAAACAACAAGTGTTGGAGAGGCTGCGGAGAAAGGGGAACCCTCTTACACCATTGGTGGGAATGTAAACTGGTGCAGCTGCTTTGGAAAACAGTGTGGAGGTTCCTTAAAAAATTAAAAACAGAGCTACCCTATGACCCTGCAATTGCACTACTGGGCATTTACCCCAAAGATACAGATGTAGTGAAAAGAAGGGCCATATGTACCCCAATATTCATTGCAGCAATGCCCACAATCGCCAAACTGTGGAAAGAGCCAAGGTGCCCATCAACAGATGAATGGATAAAGAAGATGTGGTACATATATACAATGGAATACTATGCCTCCATCAGAAAGGATGAATATCTAACTTTTGTAGCGACATGGACTGGACTGGAAGAGATTATGCTGAGTGAAATAAGCCAAGTAGAGAAAGTCAAGTATCACATGGCTTCACTTACTTGCGGTGCATGAGGGGTAACCTGGAGGACAGTGGGAGAAGGAAAGTAAATGGGAAGCAGGATAATCCAGGGAGAAAAACGAAACAACAGAGACTTTGGACACAGAAACACACTGAGGGACTTGGAGGGATGGGGGTGGAGGGATGGGAGAGGCTGGTGGTGTGTACTGAGGGCACCTATTGTGTAGAGCACTGGGTGTGGGGAATGGGGAATGAATCTCGGAACACTGGAAAAAAAAATTAACAATAAATAAATAAAATTGAAAAAAAATTGTTTTCAGATTTAAAGAGATAAAAATTTTGATGATATTATATAATATTAAGAATATAGACAAGGGAATTGGGTGGGCTATGTCTATTGAGCTTCCAACTCTTGACCTCAGCTCTGGTCATGATCTCAGGGTCCTGGGATTGAACCCTGTGTCCAGCTCCATGAACCACGTTCAGTGCGGCGTGTCTTTGAGGATTCTCTTGGCTTTCCCTCTCTCTTTGCCCCTCTTCCTGCTAATTCTCTCTCTTTCTCAAATAAATAAATCTTTAAAAAGAGTGTAGATAAGGCAGAACTCTTATACATTTTTTCGTTCAGCCAGTTGCAAACACTCTAGATTCATATGCCAAAAATTAAAGTGATCCAGCCATTTTTCCTCTAGAAATAGACCTACAGAAAACTAACTGAACTAATAAGTAAAAATAAGGATATTCATCACAGTATTATTTATAATAGCAATCTAAATGTCCATAAAATCATTGATTATAAATTAAAAGATATATTTATATAGCCTTACATTATACTTTAACTTGAAATGTTATACAAATTTTACATTCATATAAACACATCCATATGATAAAGATAGGCAGTTATATGGAAAGATAGCCATGATCTACTGCCTAGTGAAAATCAGACTGTGTAACAAGGAAAGTGAAATGCCATAGGTAACTATAGAAAACTTTTTGTATATATGTATAAAAAATGTCTGAAAAGAAAAACAGAGATTTTTTTGTCTGGATTACAAAAAATTTTCATTTTGTTTTTACAGTGTTTGGTAGTCTTCTCTTAAACAATGACCTTTTTATTACTATTAAAATCAAGAAAGAACATCTCATTTTAAATGAATAAGAATCAGTTTATTTAATTGTGTCTGTGATCATTAAAATACTGAAATAGAGGTCCTCCTTGACTGAAGATGGGGTTGCATCCCAATAAACACATTCTAAGATGAAATTATCATGAATTGAAAATGCATAATGTACTTAACCTACCAAACATCATAGCTTAACCTAGCCTAATTTAAATGTTCTCAGAATGCTTATATCAGTTTATATTTGGATAAAATCATCGAACACAGCCCATTTTATAAAATGTTGAGTATCTCATGTAACTTATTGAATACTGTACTGAAAGGGAGAAACAGAATAGTTGTATGCATACAAAATCATTGTAAGGGTATTGGCTGTTTACCCACATGATCATGTGGCTGATTGGTTTTTGTGGCTTGTTGCTACTGTCCAGCATCATGAGAGAGTCCTATGGTACTAGCCTGGGAAAAGATCAAGATTCAAACTTCAAAATATAATTTCTACTGCATGCATATCTTTTTTACTCCACCATAAATTTAAAAAATTGTGTCAAAGCATTGCAATTTGGGGGCCACATGTATGTAGTTGCAAAAATAATTTTAATTTGGTATCAAATAGGGCACATGACATAAAAATTTCTGAAAAAGAAAATAATATTTAAAAATTATGATAAATCCTTTCAAACATGTGGATTGAACAACTAAAAATTGAAAGGTGGAACCACAAGGATATCAAGTTCTTCATCTTAAAGGGAAGCAAATAAATATACACTGCTTCAGTTCTGACATAGATAATTAAAGAGGTATAGGTTTAATTTTGTTTTTGCAAAGCATAATTGTAGTAAAATTTATAAAGATTTTTAGAAGCATGAAAAATTATACCAGACAATACAGGATTATGAGATAAAACATAAGTCAGTATATCTTGAGTTGGAGTGAATCATAGTATTTAATGTAAAAAATAATAATGGATTTGGATTCAAATTTAATTAAAAAGAGAGGAAACCATACCACACTTAATGAACCAAAGAAAACTCAGTCTTTTATCAAAAAAAGAAAGCGCACAGAATGTAGCTGAATCCAGATGATGTATTACAGCGATTGAGTTAATTCTCCCTGTTGATTAAAATAAATACATAATCTCCAATAAATTGCTTCCTGATATTCCTTTAAGTTGTTTTACTTGAAAGAGACTTCAAATGGAGGGAAATAGCAGACATCTAAAATAAATTCAGGACCACCTGCAGTTTGACTCTTAGAAGTCTGATGAGTAGAGATATTTTAGTCAAGTGTCTGATGTAAAACATCACATTTCTATCATCATTTTTGATTGGAAAGAGGATACTTGGAAGTAATCCAGCACAGTGTGGTAGTCAAACTGAAGGTAACATACTGCTAATTTTATCTGTATATCTGAGCTGTTAAGACTTAATTTTAAAGACCTTAATTAATGGATGTTTACTTTTCTTGCCAAATTTACTTAAAATTTATTAAGTCGTTTCTTTTTTCACTTTTGAAAAACAATGAAAGCTATGTTATCAAAATGGTAGAATAAGAAAAATTATATAAATTTAAAAAATAGAATCCATATTAGCAATATTCATTATATTGATAGCTGGATAAAATGGAGGAATTGAAGAGCTTAAGCCTTTTGACAAATTAACTAAAAATGCATATGCTATGAGTTGCCAAAAGTAATACTAAATTAATGGATGCCAATTTACAGAAAACACTTTTTTTTTTTTAAGATTTTATTTATTTGACAGAGAGAAACACAGCGAGAGGGAACACAGGCAGGGGGAGTGAGAGAGGGAGAAGCAGGCTTCCTGCCGAGCAGGGAGCCTGATGTGGGACTGGATCCCGGGTCTCCGGGATCATGACCTGAGCCGAAGATAGTCACTTAACCAACTGAGCCACCCAGGCGCCTCCAGAAAACACTTTTTTTTTTTACTTAGTCAGAAGAAGTTTATTTTCTCAGAGGTATGGGATCTAGAAATATGAGGTTAGAGTGCCAGCACAGAAAACACTTTTCAAATAAGTCTGACCCTATACAAATGCAAATGCTTAATGACAAAATTTGGCCAACAAACAACAAAATGTTTGTGCCCACTTCAGAAAATAGGTAACCAGATGAAAAACTATGAAACTGCAGCTGGTTGTTTTTCAACCTATTATATGGAGACTATCAGCATAAGGAATATCTGCTATGCTTTTTAAGAATTCAGACATTTAGCCCTGATTTAGAATGATTAAATTCAAGTTTCTGAGGTAAAACTCAGGAATATTCATTTTTGCCAAAGTCATACTAACATCTTCGAGTAGTCTTCTATAGTAATTTTTCTTAAATCACTGCTTTTAAGGCGAGAGTCAAGAATCTGGAAAGGAGAAGCATGGAGAGCTACACAAGGGTCACTGATTGGTTCTCTGAGAGCAGCTGACTTCATAGTCTTATGAGCTGCTAAGCAAAATTCTGTAAGTTCTTTAGAGTCCTCATCAGGAAGACAGATGTCAAGAGAGTCAGGTGCAGAGAAGAGAGTACAGGAACCTGCTGTGTCAGCAGTTTTGCAGATAAAACTTGGAATGAAAGTTAAGAAATGTGTACGTATCTTCTGACCTGCTGTATGAATTTTGGGAAAAACACATATTTTTACGTGTATTTTGCCATCAGGTATAAAAAAATAAAAATAATATATGACCCCTTCCAGCCTCAGATAAATATTGATGTGAACAATTAAATGTTTCAAAGAGCTTTGGCCTGTCCATAGAACTGGTGCTTTCTTAACCAGGCTCACTACTTGTCACTAAATCATTTTTTTTCCCCTCACTAAACTATATCCCACTCCCTTTCTTCCTCTCTTTTTTTTCTGTATATGAAGAAAATATTCATAGACTTCCTTGTAGACTAACATTTTAATACTGTACCTAGCAATGTCACCAGGCATATAATTTTTTAATAAGGAATATTTAGTATTGATGATAAATTGCTAATGTTTAACTTATGCTTCTCATTCACCATTTCTTTAAAAAGATTTTATTTATTTCTTTGACAGAGAGATCACAAGTAGGCAGAGAGGCAGGCAGAGAGAGAGGAGGAAGCAGGCTCCCTGCTGAGCAGAGAGCCCAATGCGAGCCTTGATCCCAGGACCCCGAGATCATGACCCGATCAGAAGGCAGAGGCTTTGACCCACTGAACCACCCAGGCGCCTTCACTATTTTTTTTTTTTAATTCACTGATCAAATATGTTTGAGTCTCTACTGGCACAAGTCACTGCTAGGTCCTATTCAGGAAGTGATGTACCCAAGAGACACCCTTATGAAGTCTGCAGGATAACAGAGGAAACAGTATCAGACAAGTATTCAAACAAATAAAAAGTTGGAAAGGAAACCGACAAAAAGTACAGGATACTCAGAGAAAATAGTAGAGTAATTAACACAGTAATTTAATTAATAATGCAGCAATCTAATAGGGAGGTCAGTAATGGCCTCTTGGAAGGTGTCCTATTTGAGGAGGTGCTAGGGCCTAAAAGATAAGCTCATTAGCATTTGTCCACAAGAGTGAGGGTGAAAGGGTTCCAGATACAGAGAGGATAAACAGTATCTTCAAAATGCAGAAAGCAGTCTAGAGTGGCAGCAGCATAGTGGTAGAGAGGGAGAGGAGCTGAAAAAGAAGCTAAAGGTGGAGGCATGAGTCAAAGCAAAAACTTTAAAGCTTGTGCTAATGCAATTGTAAGCCCCTGGAGTGTTCAGAGCAAGGGAGTGACTAGATCCTCTAGGCTGCCTCCATGGAGAAGAGATGTAAACATTAAACATGAGGAGAATATTGGCTGCTAGTTTATTCTGGGTAGAAGAGAACAGTGACTTGTTTAAAGTCATATAGTGAAGTTGGTGAGAACTGGTTAGCTTCAAAATATTTCACATGTGTTACCCCCTAAATCAGTGGTAGGTTAGACTGGGGGTTGGCTGGAATGAGAGGAAAGAAAATGCCAAGTTAACTCAAAGATAAGATCTTGTTTATCTGACATTTCCTCATTTTTGAATTTGGTATGGTCTAGGAAATGAGGCTTGGATAATCCTGGAGAAATGCTGACCTAGAGCTAGATCTCACCATAATGGTGAAATAGAACGTGCTGCCAGGAGTTAGGAAAAATGCATTTCAGGAAGTAGAGCACAATGTTGAAAAGCTAATAAATGTTAGCTCTGTGGTATCAGAGGGAGTAGTGAGTGCTGTGAATTATGTAAGACTGACAATTCACAGGCCTGTACCCCTGAAACAAATAATACATTATATGTTAATAAAAAAGAAAAGAAATTCCAATAGGGAAGCAGAGGCAGCAGGCAGCAGCTGATTGTCCTCCCCAGACTGGGCAGCCTGTTTTGAACATCAGGGCAGAATTAGAATCCCTCACTTTGTAACAGGAATAAGTAAACTCAGAGGATCTAAAGTACTGGGTAGGTAACCAAGAGAGGGATTTGAACTCACCGAGGGAAAGGCAGAACTCAGTCTTTTATGTAAGATTGAAACTAAGGCAAAAATATCAAAACTATAGCAAGACCAGGGGCAGTGGTGGCAATATTTAGTGTCAGAAAGTTGGGCTAGAGACATTGGGCCAAGTTTGTCCTAGAACCTAGCCACAGTGCTGTGGATGAGGCTTACCGAACTCCAGCCGTGGTAGATCAAGGAACAGAGGCTGGTGGATACCTCCAGGTAAAAAATGCTTTGTGTTTTAAATCCGTGGATGATATGGTGCAATGTGCATCATGGAATAAATGTCACTGCAGAAACCTAAAATGCACTAAGGATGTGTGTTGCACATTTAAAGTGATGAGAACAAGCATCAGAATCACCTTGGTTAGCAGTGCTTGATCAAGTCTTTCCCAACTTTCAACTATAATATCTACAAAAAGATATTAAAATATTAACATTCATAACTTCCCGAATCAATACAACTAATATTATCTACACAAATTACAAGTTTATTTGAACTGAATGAGAAACTATAATTAATGGGTGATGCTGACACATACTTTGATTTTTTGAGGGATATATTCCCTGGAGAAACAGAACCAATAGCTTAGACAGAACTATATGGATAAGATACCGCTGATAAATAGATATAGATTTATTGTGAGGAATTGGCCTAGGTGATGATGGAGGCTGAGAAGAAATCCAGAAAAGTTGGTGGTATAATTCAATCTAAGTCTGACAGCCTGAGAGCCTGGGGAACTGATGATGTTAAATTTCAGTCCAAGAGTAGAAGAAGATGAGATGAGATGTCCCAGCTGCAGCAGTGAAGCAGAAAAGGTGCACATTTCTCTTTCCTCCTTTTTCTTCTACTCAAGCCTCCAATAGATTGGGTGATTTGCACTCTGGGAGGGCCATCTACTTTATTGAGTTCACAGATTCAAATGCTAATCACATCTGCAAACAACCTGACAAACATATCTAGAAATAATGTTTAAGCAGAAATCTGGACATCTCCTGTCGGGTTGACACATAAAATTAACTATCATTAAGAAATAAAAATATGGGGACGCCTGGGTGGCTCAGTTGGTTGAGCGACTGCCTTCGGCTCAGGTCATGATCCTGGAGACCAGGGATTGAATCCCACATCAGGCTCCCTGCTCGGCGGGAAGCCTGCTTCACCCCTCTCACTCCCCCTGCCTGTGTTCCCTCTCTGGCTGTGTTTCTCTCTGTCAAATAAATAAAATCTTAAAAAAAAAAAAGAAATAAAAATATATACACCTAAAGATCATTCATCTCCACTGTTTGCTACAGGTAGGCTCTTGGCCTCAGAGCTCAATGTCTGTACCAATCACAACATGAAATTTTCCTCTAACGTGGAGAAAAGAGCTGCCTTCTAAAACATACGAGACCACACAATCCTCCAATTTCTCCCATTTGTAGTTCTCTTTGTTCATTCTGGAAATAAAATGATCACTATTCTATTTTAGCCAGAGGCAGGCATGGAAGGTGTTGGTGCTCTTCAGGAGTGTGGAAATACCAGTAGGGAGGGACTGTGATGGGAAGCGATGGAGCAGTGCGTGCTGTGCCTTGTTATTGTCACTGTCTAGCAAGTGAAGATCAAAATAATATTTTCAACCATTAAGGCACAAATGATCCTTTTCAAAAAGACAAGCGGATAAATGTCTTCTGAACATAAGAAATTTTGATAGAGGCTCTACACATAAACTCTATGACTCAAAATCCATCTGAGGGATGTTATAATAGAGTCAGATTGCCCATAAATTCACCCACAATATTTATGAAAAAATACCATGTTTGGATACATTCTTCCTTACCAGGAAAAGCAGATATAAAAGATATGTAGGGAAATCTACATAAAAGAAGTGTAATGGTATTTAAACTGCAAGGACATATTTCTGGAAAATGTTCTCTATTAGAAATATAAAGGACTCGAGGTGCCTGGGTGGCTCAGTGGTTAAGCCTCTGCCTTCAACTCAGGTCATGATCCCGGAGTCTCAGGATCGAGCCCCGCATCGGGCTGCTTGCTCCACAGGAAGCCTCCTTCTCCCTCTCTCACTCCTGCTGCTTGTATTCCCTATCTGGCTGTGTTTCTTTCTGTCAAATAAATAAAATCTTAAATATATACATATATATATATATATATTTATAGGACTCTTTCTTAAGGCATCTGCTTTGTGTCCCTTAATACAATTTAAGAAAACATGGACTCTGATTTAAAAGATAACAAATATGAAGGGAAAATGCAATAGATTGACAACAAAAGTACATTAATTGAGAGGAAGGTAGAAATTAAAAATAAAAATGCAATAACACAGCCTATCCATGAAAAAGATAATTTTAAAAACATGCATAAAGGGGCACCTGGGTGGCTCAGTCAGTTAAGTGTTTGCCTTCAGCTAAGGTCATGAACCCAGAGTCCTGAGATTGAAACGCATGTCAAGCTCACTGCTCAGAAGGAGAGCCTGTTTTTTCCTCTCCCTCTACCCCTCCCTCAGCTTGTGGTCTCTCTCTCTCTCTCTCAAATTAATAAATAAAATCTTTAAAAAACACATGCATAAATCCAGTGATGCAATGAATCTTCAAGTAAAAGATCCAAGAATCCATGGTATTAAGCATTGCAAACAGTGATACACAATACATTGCATTAAATGTTACAGATAGGTTATGAGAAAAAAATACAAAAGTAGTTCTTTTTTTTTTAAAGATTTTATTTATTTGACAGAGAGAAACACAGCCAGAGAGGGAACACAAGCAGCAGGAGGGAGAGAGGGAAAAGGAGGCTTCCTGCAGAGCAGGCTCGATGCGGGCCTTAGGGCTCAATCCGGGGATCATGACCTGAGCTGAAGGCAGAGGCTTAACCACTGAGCCACCTAGGTGCCTCCAAAAGTAACTCTTGAAATTTTACATACAAAATGTAAAAATAACAGTAACAATCTAAACCTCAAATTCCATATTATAACACTCCCATATCACCCAACAGAGAAGCGAAGGAGGGATGAAGGAAGCAAAATAAAACAATGTTAGTATCCAGAACTATATCGGGTAGCATCAAAACACTACTGTATTTGTTAAATTGATTATTATAATTCATTTTTAATATGTATGTATCTGTTAAATTTTTTTTAAAAGATATGTTTTACAATGCCTAGCAAAAATTATAGTAAAAATCACAGGTCATGAAGAATTAGACAAGAAAGATAAAGATGTATTAAAAAAGCTCAAAATTGAAAAGGCAAATAAACTTTTCAGGGGCATAACAGGCTTACAAGAAGAGTCAAACTCTTCTATTAAAGAAAAAACCCAATCATATGTTATTTCCAAGAGACACAGGGGAATATGACATAAAAAAGTGAAAGAAGAAAAGAATTCCCAGAGATGTATTGGGTAAAGCAAACAAAAGAAAGATTATAATATTAAAATCAGTTATATTAGATTTTGGGGCAAATGAGTCATCATACAATCAGAAAAATGACTATCATTTTATATGAAAAATTATAGATTTTTATCTATAGTTATAGGAGATATTCAAAGCAAATACTTCTGTATGGCAAATGACATAGCTACAAAATATTTAAGGTAAAAACTACCTTATGAAACTTTACAAGGTTGGAAAGGAAGAAAAAGGGTAGCTTTGAAGACACGTCTCTTAAGTTTTGAAGAACTATGTAGAAAAAAGTAAAAATATAAAAATATAAATGCTATGCAATACTTTAATTTATAATTTATTTAAGAGAGTCTAAATATGTTTCAAATATGCAAGACATACACTTTCTAAAAGCGAATGGATTGTTTATAAAAACTGAACATCTAATAGTCCACAAAGAAAAGTATTTTAAATAAATTATAGAAAGGCTGAAATCATGCATGCCATGATATGAGATCAGAAAGTAATAATAGCCATTAATAACAAAAGTTGAAAATTAAGTATTTGGAAATAAACAATGCATGGCTCCTTAACATGGATCAAGGGAGATGGATTACTGATTGTTTACAAAGCAATACAAATGAGAATACTTTAATAAATATTTGATAGAAGCTTTATGTCCACAAAATCTTTGGCTTAAAATCAGAAGATGGGATGAATTAGCAACTAGGTAGACAGTGATTAACACTAGGGCAATTCACCTATAACGTTTATGGTCAACGACCATATGTGAATATGATTTTATCATGAAAAATAAGCAGATTTTTTTTTAAAGATTTTATTTATTTGACAGTAAGAAACACAGCCAGAGAGGGAACACAAGTAGGGGGAGTGAGAGAGGGAGAAGCAGGTTTCCCGCTGAGCAGGGAGCCTGATGTGGGACTCGATCCCGGATCTCCGGGATCATGACCAATAAGCAGACTTTTTATAAAAGATTTTATTTATTTATTTGAGAAAGAGAGAGAGCACACACAAGTGGGAGAGGCCTGGCAGAGGGAGAGGGAGAAGCAAACTCCCCACTGAGCAGACAGCCTTAAAAGGGGCTTGATCCCAGGACCCTGTGGTTCCATGCCAGGACTCTGGAATCATGACCTAGCTGAGGCAGAGGCTTAACAGGTTGAGACACCCACGCACTCCAAAAATAAGCAGATTTTTAAAAAAGGAAAAATATGCATGGGTGTACTAGAAAATGTAGCAATCAGCCTGCAGCCAAAACAGTTATTTTTAAATTATTTTTAAATTTAAAAATTAGCATAGCCAAATTATTTTTAAAGGCTTTCAAGACCTTTAAAAAAAATACAAAATACAAAAAAACAAAAACCAAAAACAAACCAGAAAACATGAACTAAGAAATAGAAGTGAACATAAAGAATATCAATCCTTTAAATTATCATGCTTGTTTTAAAAGGTATGTTTCACTATTCAGTATCATGAGCCCAACAGAAAGGTATGAATGCGATGGAAAAGATAGTTTGTTACTCACAGTTCCCAGGAAGGGGAGGATGCTATGCCAAACTGAGTCACACAGGAAAGTACCAGGGTTGGTCAGGAAACAAAGGTTACAAAGGGAAAACATGGGTTAAGAGCCTTTTGTGTGATTTCCCCTGGGAAAGAACAGACATGGCAGGGCAAGCGGGTTTAGGATTGACTGGTCTGAATCATTTCAGG